>PITA01019228.1:18519-38240 GCA_004023965.1 Spilogale gracilis | reverse complement strand
GAGAGAGAGAGAGAGAGAGAGAGAGAAATGGATGGGGAGTCCATGAAGGAGGTTGTGTGGGGCCACGGTGGCGGGGGGTGGGGGGGATGGAAGCAGCTCCTGGAGGGCCCTGATTGGAAAAGAAAGGACCACTCTGCCCCAGGGTGGTGTCAGGCTGACACTACCCGAACATTCTGAGTGCGGGGAAGCCCCTGGGTTTTGAGGACCCTCTCGGCTGCTGGCCTCCTTGGGAGAGTCTCCCCATCTATGAAAAGGACGAAGTCAGCAGGCCAGGGACCATGTGAGGGCCATTCCTGCCAGAGTGCAGCTGGCCGGGGGACACCCTTCTTTCTCCTTCCTCGCCCAATTAGGTCAGTAAGACCTTCAGCAAGCTGAGCGGAGAGTACAGATTCTTCCGTCGTCCTGGCAAGCTTCTGCCGCTGTCCAGCTGTTGGCTTGTTTAGCATTTAGGAAAAGAGGGAGGGGGAGAGTAAGTGCCTCTTACCACAGCAGGAAAAGTGTGTGTGTGTGTGTGTGTATGTGTGTGTGTGTGTGCATGCACACGCACGTGCATATTCTCTCTCTCTCTCTCCCTCTCTCTCTCTCTCTCTCTCTCTCTCTCTCTCTCCCCACCACTAAGATTGGCTGCATTGAGCACTTTCCATGTGCCAGACAGTACCTTTTAAGGACATGACTGTTACCCCTAACTTAAAGAGAAGTTAACTGAGAAACCAAAGAAGCTAAGATCACAGAATGAGAAAGTGTCAAAGCTGGGATTTGAACTCACCTTGCCTAACTTCGAATTTTTTTTTCTTTTCAAAACTATTTATTTTAGAGAGAGAGAGACAGAGAGAACGGAGGGAGGGTCAGAGCAAGAGAGAGAGAGAGAGAATCATAAGCAGACTCTCCGCTGAGTGCAGAATCTGATGCTAGGTTCAATCTCAGGAGCCTGAGATCATGACCCAAGCCCAAATCAAGAGTCAGATGTTTAACTGACTGAGTCACTCAGGCACCCCATTTCTTTAAAAAAAAACTTGAAAAGATTAATTTTAGAGAAAGAGTTAAATTTTTTTAAAGATTTATTTATGTCTAAGTTCTAAAGCAAAAAGGAAGGAGCTGTCCTCACACACATTATACAGAAGAAAGTCAAAATTCTGGAGAAGCTGAGAACTGTGCCCAGGGTCCCACAGCTAACTGACAGAGCATGACCTGACCTCAGGGTCAGCCTAGACCCAGCCTAGACCCAAAGTCCATGCTCTCTAACCTCCAGTTGAGTGTTCTGTGTGTTGGAAACACTCCCAGTCTGGTGCAGGAAAGACACGAGTCTGACCTGGAAGGGGGAGACGCCCAATTCATGTTTATGGACAGCCTGAATGAAGAAGGAACAAAACCTCAGCTGACACACCCAGGTCTGCAGACCAACTTCAGAATCTAGCCTCAGGGGCAGCGGAAGGACCCAGAAGCACCCTTTTCAGAGGAAAAAGAGTAATAATCATTTGCACCATTTCTGAAGGCTGGAGGGGGACTGGACTGAAAACAAGCAAAGCTCTCCAAATAGCGATAAATACCTTAAATTACGCAGTTTAAAAGCCTTCATGCTGCTCTTTTTCCCAGCACAGAAACAGGCTCCTGATTGTGGCTGGTTTAGAATGGAACATTCAGAAGGGTGTGGAGCCAGTGAAGCAGGAGAAGGGGGGGACGGGTGTGGGGGGGCACAGAGGGGAGGAAAAGTCTCCGGGTGCCCAGGAACATTCAGCCCAGCTGGCCGGCGGGAGACAGAGCAGGCAATTGTACGCGCTTACCCCTGCAGAGGAGTGAGCACAGATCGCTGGGGCTGGGGACTTCCTTAGTTCCTGGGGGCAGTTTTCCTTGCACATAGAAATGGGGAGAGAGAAATGTCAGGGTTGCAATGGCTGCCTGAGGACGCCTTGCTTTCTGGAACTCAGTGTTGCCTGGGGCTTCTCTGGATTCATACAGGAAAACAACTGTATCCATTCCAAAGTAGAGAACAGTTCATGGAGGGCTGTAAATTCCCAGAATCCAATTCCTTCTGAAAAGCATGGGTTTGGGCTGAGCTTTTCCCTCTTCCTCCATGACCCATACACCTCTGGGGGTTGCTGCCATCAGATGAGTATAAATTAGTACTGTCCACCCCTGGGCGGGGTGGGGGGCTGCCAATAAATGGTCACTGGCAAGAGGGAGGGACCTGGAATGCTCTTCCCTTCTGCACCACACAGCTGATCTCAAGCCCCAGATAAAATAAACATCATTTCCGGGGAATGTGTTCCATGCTCACTTGTGTGGTCAGCTGCAGCTCACGGACCACGCAATCGCAGCCCATTTAGCTGGGCAGATTCCGCTGATTCCACTGATGCTCATTCTGGCACATTCTGTGCTGTGTCACAGTGAGGAGCATGGTGTCTCCAGGGAGCAGGTTCAAACACCTGTGACCTTAAGAAATGACATAAGTGCCCTCTGTCTGTTGTCTCCATCGATGTAAAACGTGGGTCGTGATCGTACCTACTGTCTGGGGTTATTATAATGATTAAATCAGTTAGGATGTGCTAAGCGCTTACCACTGACATGGATTACCTCATTTAATCCCTACATGACCCTACGGCGTGCTAATATTATCCTCATTTTCTTGTGTAATAAACTGATCTCCAGGGAAGTTAAGGCACTGGCTCAAGGTCAAGGGTCAATGGTTATGAGGGGATGGTGGGAGCTAGGACTCAACTCCGGTATTCCGACTCCAGCGTCTGTGGGCGGACTGTGCCAGCTACACTGCCCACCCTCCGCATGAATCCAGTTCCTTTAGAATCAGCCATTTCAACCCTGGCTGAACATACAAAGGACCTCTGGGGATTTTAAAAGTTATGAATCCCTGACCCCCCGAGACTGAGCCGGTGGGTCCGGGCCCCTCGGGAAACTGAAGGGCCTCCCAGTGATCGGGATGTGTGACCACAGCGACCAACATCACCTGGACTGTCAGGTCGTGCTGAGAGGGGGAGATAACTCATTCATTCTTCTCCACCTTCTAGCAGAGACCTGTTACGTCCCTGTGCTACAGATGAGGAAACGGAGTCCCAGGGGAGCTCATGGATGCCTGAGATCTGAAATGAGCAGGAAGCAGAGCCCAGATGCACCCTGAAGTCTCTTGTACCTGCGACGCCCTGCTCTGGAGGGAAGCACGAAAAAAGGGCCCCTTGTCCAAGACTGTCCTCTGTCTCTACTGGGCCCCTTCCCCACAAAGGGCAAACTTCTGCCTCGGGGTGCCTGGGCGGCTCAGTTAAGCAACTGACTCTTGGTTTCAGCTCAGGTCGTGATCTCAGGGTCATGAGATGGAGCCCCACATCAGGCTCTGCGCCATTTAAGATTCTCCTTCTCCCTCTCCCTCTGTCCCCCACCCCAGCTTCCGCTCTCTTAAAAAAAAAAAAAAATTCTGCCTCTGACTGAGATGCAAGGTAAGGGCTGATATAAAACTCCCAAGGGCCAGAGTCTTTAAGGAGACGTGTATCTAGAGTGTTCTAGCAAACCCATAGAAGACACGGTCTCGGCAGGCAGTCGGTGAGCTTGGAGGGCCCACAGGACACAGAGAACTGAGTCACGGCAGCGGAGGCTGCCTGACTTCTACAGCTCATTCCACAAAGAGTGGTCAGGAAGAAGAACACCTGTGGGTGTCCATGGCACCGAGATGCTGTCGACCTCTCAGGAGAGAGCCGCCAACAGTCACTAGTTCGGGACACATGACCGGGGAGAACCAGAGAGGGGATGGACCAAATTTACCGGATGGAATGATTCTTGGGGATCGGTCAGGCAGGACCCACTTAACTCTCAAAATAGAGTCACATCATTGAACTCACATTCTGTAAGTGGAACCCACTATCTTTATTATTATTATTTTTATTAACGAAAAATGTATTATTTGTTTCAGGGGTACAGGTCTGTGAATCTTCAGTCTTACACAATTAACAGCACTCACCCTAGCACAACTACCAGAAATTTTATTCAATGAGCATTTGCAAGGCACCCCTCATTTGCCAGATGCCATGCCGGCCACTGGCAGAAGGGATATGACCAAGAGAGAGTCCTAGCCAGCTACCTCGTTACCATTGGCACAGCTTTGGAGAAGAGGATGGGGCAACAACTTGCCCATTCTGGTTCTCGGGGTCCCAGCACACATAGTATTAGAGGACCATGGCGGAGGGTAGGGGCAGTTCTCAGACCTCTCTCTGCCTCTCTGTCCCCCAACCTACTGCTACCCCTTCCCCTTCCTCCTCTTCCCTTCCCAGTCCTTCCTTCTTTGTTTAATCAAGGAACATTTGTTGGCCATCCATTGTATTTCAGAGCAAAATCTGTATTTCAGGCATGTAGAGCTTCGAATACTGAATTTGAATACCAATGGGGCCCGGATGTTCCCATTATTTCATCCCATTTTATTTGTCCATAATCACACCCTCTAGAATTCAACATGCAGACAGATGCAAATGACTTACAGAAATGCGGAGTCCCAAGAACAACAGAAGGAAATCAGATAGTCTTATCTTAATAAAATCTTGCTTTGGTAGGGCAGAATTCAAGGCCTAGGGGTCTGCAGAGGTCCTCCTGTTTCACAATCAGGCCTGATCTTCTGATCTTTCTGTACTTCAGAAGAAGAACCAACCAACCAAATAAACAAAAACCGAAAACCCTCCACAAAACCCAAAACTTCCTTTATTAAATTTCTCTATTCTTGCCTCCATCTGAAGTGAAATTGTTTTTGGAAAGACAGAGAAAAATAGTACAGGTGTTTTTCAAGGAGAGAGAACCTATTCTTGGCACAATTTTAAAATGTTAAATATATTTTTAACCCCCAACCAAAGAGAACTTGCAATTGCTAGCTATTTAAATAAAGTATCCCTGTGCCAATTCTATATATGTTGGTCTAAATAAGCTAGGAAAGAAAGAAAGAAGGACGGAAAGAGAGAAGGAGGGAGGGAAAGACACAGGAAGGAAGGAAGGAAGGAAGGAAGGAAGGAAGGAAGGAAGGAAGGAAGACATAAAATGAGTATTTGCTCTACACCCAGAGAAAATTACTAATTTTTGCTTCTAATTTACCTGCAGAGTTTTCACTGGGTGTAAAAAAGTTTAAAATTAGAAACACTACTACGTAACCTTATCGAACATATGAGACACACTCTGCAAGGCACTTCACATCGATCATCTAAAGTCATCATTAGACTGACCCCATAGAGTTATTATTATTATCCCAAGTTTACAGAGAGGAAATGGAGTCACAGCTTAATCACACAACTTGCCCAAAGTGACACATTAATACCACCAAGATTAACACCCATGCAGGTTGACCCCAGGCCCTGCACTTGTATTTAACTTCCACACCGAAACAGCACAGCTTGAAGAGAGACTTTCCGGACTGATAGATTTTCAAATGTTGCTTAGGTGGAATGACTACCTTCCTCTGCTTCCTACACTGTACCTTGCTCCCCGCCAAAGCTCTATCTTCCCCCATATCCTGAGAGGAGTGTTCTTGTTGTGCCTATCTTTTGCAGAAGTAGAAATCAGGCTAAATTCAGACAGTGATCTAAGCAAGCCCACTCAGGTCACAATAAAAGGGGACGAGAGAGCCGGACTCCAGATACGGGCCCTTCGACTCCAAATCTCAAGGCTAATTCCATACATCTACTATCAACCCCAAAGTGGCTAGACGACCAGAGAAAAGATGGCAGGGAGGGGCGTGGCGGTAGCATCGCTACACACGCATCTGACGCACTCGGGCCCAGCAAGGAACCCGTCTGTCCTCCTTCTGAATAACATGGGCATTGGCCATGTTCATAATTTTAATTAAACCTCTGACATCTGCCTCAGGCTTGGGTTATTAAAAACAGTTTGGTATCTTTAAAAGCCACATACAGCCAAGCTCCCTAAATGCAATCAATAAACGAGCCCAAGCTGGTGACATGGAAATGTGTGCATGGAACAGTTCTAGCCACATAAGGGGCAGGTGCCAACTTTAGGGCATCACTAAGGCCCATTGGAAGAATGATTTCCTTATAAATCTATGGCTGTCTTAGGAAGCCGAAAATGGCACCATAAAAAGAAACAACCCCACTTCCCTGGAAAAAGCGCAGCCTGCTTGCTCTGTTTGAGGGGGGAGGTGTGGGGGGGCTGTTCACACTTGTAACTTTTTACAGTAATGGCTGCAAGCCCCCATGAGCTACTTCCTCCTTCTGTATGCTGCCGCTGGGCTGGGCTCGTCGTTGCATTTTACTGGCAAAAATAAATCTTACCTTCTTTATACAAAGCCGTGCTTCTGCAGAACCAACCCCGAGGGAGGGGAACGCTGTTCAACCCTCAACAGAATATAGCCTTGCTGTCTGTCACAGACCTGAACAGACCACTCTTAAAAAAACATAAAACCTAAAAGAATCAGAAGAGTTTTTTTGTCATCCTCCTTCTTGGATATATGAGCTATGTAATAGTGTGCTGAGAAACTGCTTTTTAAGAAAAATGTTGCTGCCTGGGGGTTGGGGGAGAGCTGCGTGGCTCAGTCAGTTGAGTGTCTGGCTCTTGGTTTTGGGTCAGGTTGAGATCTCACAGGTTGTGGGGTCAAGTCCTGAGGCGGCGGTGGCGGGGTGGGGGTGGGGGGGAACGATGTCCGCTGGAAGATACTCTCCCTCTGCCCTTCTCCTCCCCCAAACTCACTCTCTCCTTCAAATAAATAAAGCTTTAAAAAATAAAGTAAAAAAACAAAAATAAAAATAATAAAGTAAAATAAAAGTGTTACTGCCACTTTAACCTCTCGAGAGTCTAATATTCAGTTCATCAGCTGGTCCCGCCCAGCACTGGGCTATGGGGTTAGGTGGCACTTAGGGATCTAGGGAAGTGATGGAGAGGTGCTTCCACTTTTTAAGGGGGGGACCCACGTGCCATACCCCCAGTTGTCTGCCAGGCAGCTGTCCGGAAGTGCCCAAGTTCAAGGTGGAGGAATAAATGCAGGTCACCATCCCAGGCACAGATGAAGTTTTGGATGAAGACGGATGACTCCAAGCGGCAGGGCCAACATCGTGTATCTGAATCCTTACCACCAAACATAGGATATGAGGACGGTCCCAGTGTTGGACGGATGGATGGATGCTGGTGGGTAGCTTGGATGTAAGGAAGGACAGACAATACACTGGATGGATGGGTTAAACGGATGGGTGAATGAATAGACAGAAGGAAGAAATAAGGGAACAGGCATAACACAGTCATCCTTAGGAACTTGTTAAGAATGATACCTTAACCGGGCTAAGGAAAGGGAGAGGGCTGTGTTACCTCAGTGCCCTTGAAATGACATTGAAGCAACCCAAACAGCTACAGCTGATGTTATCTCTCTGCAAGGGGATAAGGCACTTAGGCAAATCCTTCCTGGGGAGATATTTTGTTTTTAGGGTCAGCCTGCCCAAGCCCCTCTGAACACCAACCTAAGCAGGGCTGTTGATGATTACAGAGAAAAACTGCTCAAAAATGATAAGTGACTAGAACAGGTTACTAACAAAAATATAGGCTCTGTATATCCATTTCTTTAAAAAAAAAATACAAAGATGTATACCAGAGAAAAAAGTCTGGAAGGATATTTATCAAGACTGTTAACAATGATTATTGCAGGATGATGGATTTACTGGTGATTTCTAGTTCATCCATTTGACTTCTGTTTCCTGTTATCTTCTGTAATAAACAAATACCTCTTTCATATTAGGAAAAATAATTTAGAGATTGCAAGAGATCAGATTGCGCCAGAGAAGAACAAGTAATACCAAACAAACCCAGCGGAATAAACTTCAGCTAAGTCTCAGATTCAGTAATCAGGAGGTTGAAAGAATTACTGAGGATTTAAAATCCAGCTGACTTTTGAGGATAAACCTGCAGAAGGCCCATAGTTGCTCTGAAATGGTATGAGGGTAATGGGGCAGTCTTGCCCTGCATTCCAGCAGATAACCCTCAACCGAGATGCAAAGAGGTGAAGGCTCAGGGCTTGCACAAACCTCCAGAAGGAAGTGTGCCCGGCTGACCTAACCTAGGCCAGCCAGCCCCTACCTGGTGTTCTCTAGAGGCCCGGCCCCAATCCCCGAGGCGCCTCCCGTTCTGCTGGGGGAACAGTTGGTATCTGTTTTTCTTTTGTGAGGAACAGCTGCAAGACGCAAAGTTGCATTAAACAAATTAGTGATTCCAGAGTGGGCTCCGTGGCACAATTTCTAATTCATACAATGCCTCCAGTTTTGCTATTCCAACTACATCATTTATCAATTCCTTCACGGATGTCAGTAAATCTCAGCATCTGGGGGCCTGTAAACATTAAAATAAGAAGCTATAAAAAATATTAGTAAACCAATTAAAAGCTTGGGGAGCAATAAACTCGACTTGCAGTACACCTAAAAAACAAAAACAGACCCTCCCCCTCTGAAATTAAATCAACACGCTCTATCAGCACTTTTTCAAAGAGCTTTTTCTTTCTTCTCAAAAGAGCCCCCTGGTCTCCCATCTGGTGCCTTGGTGAGCCAGGGATCGTTTATGGATTGGGCAAAAAGGAATAAAAGATGGAAGAGAATCCGAGTGTTTGCCTCCAGAAAGCAAACGCAATCAATATTCGGTTGCAGAAGTTGAGAAAATGGCCTAGAAACTGTATTATTTGACAAACATCCAGCTTGAATCATGACTGGGAATTGACTAATATTTACCCAAATCAAATAAAAAAGGGACACAATGATTATCATTAACCACAATAATTAAAAAGAGGGAACTAGTATGCTGTGCAGTTCTGCCATCCACAAAGCACTTCCATTCATTATCAGCCCACGAAGTGGGTGGGGTTGTGGGTCCTAATTCCTAATTTTTAAGATGAGAAGCCTGGCACTCAGAGATGGAAAATGGCTCGCCCGAGGACACAGCTCATGAGAGACAGCGCTGATTCTTGCACCCAGATGTAGGATGCCCAAGTTCTTTCCCCTTCCTTGATGATCTGCTTCAGCCACCACACCAAAGATAAGGGATCCACACCGGAGACCCTACTATGTACCGGGTGCCGTGTCTGCAATGGCATCCCTAACTTCAGTTAGTAATTCTTGTGACCACTTGAGCTTCTATTAAAAAGGACCTCCTGCTTTCCTTCTCCTCCACCCATCTGGAGCTCACTGAGTCATCCCCAAATGGGAAATGAAGCTCAGGATGTTTAATTAAAAGTAATATCTCCTCTTTGCCAAGAGTCCTTGTTCTAATCCTGACACAAACAGAAAGGACAGGTGGCTTCCTAAGAGCAAGGAGGTAGAAATAACGGTAATCTCCAACTTCCAGCATACTTAACTAAATTCTATGTCTGCCATGGAAAGAGAACTCTTCCCTGGATATCATTAGATTGGCATGAAAATCCTGTGTGTGCCAGAGACTGGGGCAGAGCCCGGCAGCCCGGCTCTCACCAGTCAGGGTCAGAGGGAGGAAGAACCTTACCCAGGAGGCATGCAGGGCTAGATGGAAAAGCAAACACTCAGGGGCAAGTAGAGAAGGGCTGCTCATGCTTCTCCCATGTCTGCCACACGCTGGGCACTGTCTGTGGCTCTTTACATAAAATCTCATTTGATGCCAAGGGCAACTGAGACAGGTGCCACTATTTCCAGTTTTATTAATGAAGAACTGAGGGTCTGAGAAGTTGTCAGTTACTCACAGGCACATGACTTGAGCCAAACAGCATCAGATTTGGGGCACAGGTGAACCAAAGTTCGTAGCAATTTAATGATGTCACCTCGACCTTCATCAGAGTAAGTGGGCAAGGCTGAGCCTGGGTGACAGAAACCAGATGGATGGTGAGAAGAGAGAGGGGCAGGTCAGTGAAGTTGTGGACATGGTCGTCCACATCATGCCTCCTGCATGGTGGGCCCTCACTCATAGCATAAATGTCACAGGAAGGTTAAGGACAACAGAAACTCAAGACCTCAGAGGCTGCACCAGAGACCTCTCTAAGACCCATCCAGTCCCAGCATTCCTTGACCAAAATTCCTCCTCATATGCATTACTCGTTGGCCTCAAATTTTAGGATTGATCAGGCCTGTGGGTGGAGCTGGTCCGTGCTCACAGACCTAAGGTAAAAAGAACAAAAGGTCAAATCTACATGCCTTTATGAGGGCTGGGCTTGGGGTTTGCTTTGGGGAGGAAGGGGATGTGGAGGAGGGATGGAGGTAGAAGGATTAAGTTTTTTATCTTCACAAAGCTCAATCTGAGAATCAAGTCCAGAAGAGGACCTCGAACTTGGTGGAAAGTTCCTTCAGGTCTTTCTCTCCCACTCACGGTGCACAGTGATCTCTTTCATGGGTCTCCTCTGGACTATAAAGTGAGCTTTCATGTCCCCTGTGCAAAACTAGTTTCCCTAACGTGCCAAAAATAGAAGAGATGTCCGCAGCCGTGTTTTCCCTCTGGCTGCATAGCAAGACTATCTCAAGAGAAGCAGGGCCTGGCAGTCCAACCCAGCCATTGGTGGGAGGCCCACCTGGGCCAAGCCCAAAGGCAACAACGCCAGAGACCCAGGGAGCCGGAAACTCTAGTCTGTGGGCTTTCTCTGAGGTTTGGGAACCAAGGGCTTTCCCCAGATCCTGGCTTGGTACCCAACAGAACTTTCTGTGTTGAAGAATAATCAAAATCACAGCAGCAATGATTGTTTTGAGTGTCTCCTATCGGGTCAGGATCTGAATGAAGTGCTGGGGTACAAAATAAAACAGATGTTGTCCCTGGACTTCTAGTCTGCAGTCTAGACCAGTCCCATCCAGTAGAAGTATAATGTGAGCTATACATGCCAACTTTTTGAACCCAAGAAGCATGTATGGGACTATCCCCCAGACTTTCTAGAAGCTGCTATTAAAAACAAAAAAAAAAGTAAAAAAGAAACAAATGAAATTAACTTTAAAAATATATTTTGTTTAATATCTATACCTTTATCAGTTCAATACATAATCAACATAAAAATTAAAAATTACTGAGATAATTTATTTGGGGGGCACTAAACCTTTGAAACATGGTATGTATGTAATCAATCCTGAAAGCACATCTCGGCTCACATAAGTCATATTTCAAGTGTTCAATGGCTATGTGGGCTCAGAGCACCACACTGAACAACACAGCTCTGGACCGTGAAGATAAGAGGATCAAGTGAGGACATTAACGGCTGACAGCTCTTCAAGGCAAACAACGATATAAAATTACCACTGGTGATATTTATCAAGCACTTACCATGCCCCAGTCTCTCATGTGATCTTCCTTAAATGACCCTAAGAGACTGTCATCCCTACTTTACAGATGAGGTAAGTGTAGCACAGAGAGGTTACGCCTCTTGCCCAGAGTTGCACAGTAGTAATCCAGGGCACGTCTATGTGGAACCCAGAGCCTGTGCTCGTACCCAGAGCATCCTCCCAAGTTTAAAGCATGGAGCCAGAGGACTCCAAGTTAGAACCCATCCTCCTCAGCCTCTCCAATGCTGCTCTTTGTGATGAAAATCAAGCAGAACAAATCCGGAGCCCTTGGGAAGCTGTGAAGGGCTTCACGTTAAATACTGAGTCCTGGGGCCCCTGGGTGGTTCAGTTGGTTGGGCAACAGCCTTCAGCTTGGGTCATGATTCTGGGGTCCCAAGATCGAGTCCCGCATCAGGCTCCCTGATCGGTAGGGAGTCTCCCTCTGCCTGCCCCCTCCATCTCGTGCTCTCTCTCTCTCAAATAAATAAATCTTTAAAAAACAAATACTGAGTCCTATTAAGGGATATGGAAGCGATTTATAAGGTACCCTCTGCAGCCAGATGGCCTGGGTTCAAATCTCAGCCATACCGCGTATGAGCTGTGGCACCTTGGACAGCTGACTTAACCCCTGTGCCTCAGTTTTGTTTTTAAACAATGGGAACAATAAGGGTCGTCGTGGGGATCACATGAGTTAACATAAATAGAGTGCCTACTGAGCAGCACCTTGCTTGTTATTGAAGGAGGCAACAGTAAGGAGCAGTTCTAAATATTTTTGATGTAAGCAGGTTTAGATGCTGTGAGATCTGAAAGGTAGGTCTTTCGGAAAGAGGATGAAAGCAGAAGGCAGAGAGGAGGGCCAATCATCGACCCGCAATAAAGTGCCGGTGTTAGAGACCCCCTCCAGGGCGGCTTCCTCATCTCCAGATGAACAAGATGGAACACAAGGGCACACTAATGGTGGGTTGAAATTCCGATGTTGGAGTCCTAAGCCCCAGTCCCTCAGAAAGTGGTCATATTTGGGGATGGGGGCCTTTACAGAGGGAAGCACATGAAAATGAGCTCATGAGGGTGGGCCCTCATCCAAGGCGACTGGTGCCACATGGACGCAGCAGCACAGGGAGGACACCGCGTGAGTGTGAAGAAGGCTGTCCACAGCCAAGGACAGCGCCTGGGACGGCTCCTTCTGAGCCCACACCTTGATTCTGGCCTCCTGGTCTCCAAACTGGGAGACCCTAAATTCTGCTGTTGAAGCCCCCAGCCTGCAGGGACCCTGTTCTGGCAGCCCTGCCACACTCACACACACGGGGACACCCATCTCCCCCCACCCCTGGCCCCTGGCCCCACGGGGCGCTCGGGAAACTCGCCGGCTCCCCGGCCAGCCTGCTTGGGCAGAACTGCTGCAGTGGAAAACTCTCCAGGAAGGTGGGCTGTGTCCTGGAACACTGCTCACTCTGTTTCCCCTGCTACCTTCAAAACCCCCCTCTGTCAACCAGAGGGGAAATAAAGCATGTCTTTATTCGGGCCCAGGCTGCCTTGGACACCACGCTCCGGCCTGAGCCAAGACCGACACAGTGGCTCATTGAGCAAGGTTCTCCCTCCGTGCGTTCCGGACACACTACACCGGGGCCCCTGGACCCTCCGAAATGCACACACGTCCAGCCAAGTCTCCCGACCTGCACAGTCCCTCCGGTCGCCCACTGTCATGACCCCGTGTTTGTTCAGACACGTGGGGACACGGGGACGTGAGGACGTCTATTTCTCCTCTTCCTTCCAAGACCCCGGCCCGCGGGGACCGCTGTTGCCCACTCTCCGCGCATGGTGAGACTAGACGGGCATGCTTTCTCACGTGCCGCTTACAGGCGGAACCCAGGAGGGGTCTGGCCTGCGAAGGATTTCCACGGGGTTTTTCTCATCTGCAGTGGGAGAAAGAAGGCACTGTGGCTCCCAGATCAGTCCTGCAGGGAGCTCCTGCACGCTGCTGCGGTGGGAGAGCCACCTTCCTGCAAGACCTCACTCCCTTCTCCACAAACAGCTTCTTAGGTTCTCATCAATCATGCCTCTCACCCGGGAGAATGAGCTAAACATAGCAAGTCTTGTATTCTAGAACGGCAGGAACTGAAAAGGCAGACAAATGGCCCTTTAGGGGAGAGGACGTGGAACCTTCCAAGTGCATCCTTTTTGTTTCCCCGGGTAAACAGTGACCTCAAGACACTGTCTAGAACAGAGACGAGGACCCGGCTCGATTATTCCGTAACATGAAAAACAAACGGGCGTGCTGAGGTGGGCCCAGAAAGGGCTCCACTGCTTATGACCTTTGTGGCCTTATGGGGATTCGGCTTCCCCAAGTCACACTTCCTTTCTTGATCAATTAAAAAAAAAAAAAAGTAAAGATGAAGTTCCAGTTAGGCGACATCTAATGATTTTTGCTGGCACGCTGTCCTTTTGCAGAGAATATTCTACACATCAGAAACAATGAAACCTTCCAGGGGTGGCCAGAGGCAGGGACATGGGCCGGGTCACCCCCCAAGCCTCGGTGCTTAGAAGGAGTCAATAAATGCTTGCTGAGCAGAAATAAAGACTGACTAGGCCCTTGGTTGTCCCTCCACTATCTCCAGGCCCAAGAAAGCCCTGGTGGTTGCAAAGATGGTCGGTGATAGGCTTTCCTCTGCATCTCATGGGCTGGGTGTGACATTCTGAAGTCCCAGGAGGGAAGCGGGCAGGGGCCCCCTGTGCATCGGTCAGACCAGTCACAGGGAGCCCGGGGCTGAGGATATCACGGGGTTCAGATGCCACAGAGGCCAACTGGGGGGGTCGGGCATGCACCGTGACTCCCGCTAGCCCACCGCATTAGCCCTGCAGGGACGCAAGACAGCAGAGTTGGTTTAACGAGGCTGTAGATACCCCCACTCCACTCTGGAACTTTCTACCCCAAACATGCTTCTTGGGTTCAGAATGATTACACTGTCATTCTCCTTTTTACCCAAATCTCTTATCCATTTCCTGGAACACTGACTCTCTGTCCAGCTGGCTCTCCGATTCTGTCTGAGGAACCAGAGTAAGACAAGGCAGCCTGACATCTGCTGGGGACTAGGGACCTCAGGCTGTGAAAAGCCAAGAGGGCCCCTGCCTCCCACACACCTTCCCCAGTCTCCTGAGGGTTCCTGCTGCCCAAATGCACATCGTCTGAAGAGTCACAAACCAGAAGGCAGTTCTCTCTGCCAGTGCCCGCTCAGCCCCTCCAGCCTGGGGCTTCTGGATAAAAGCCTGACAGATCTTCAGGGAATGAGAACAGAGAAGGAATCCATCCTGAGCCATCCCGCTGAGGCCAGAGAGGCAGAACTGCCTCCAAACGGGCATCTCTTAAATCACTCAGGAATGAATTAAAAGAAATGCCATCAGATGGAACATACCTGCCCCCAGTCCGGCTCCAAGGGCAGGGGAATGTGTCCTGAGCTAGAAGCCTCCCTGAGCTCTGCAAAGCTGCTCACCCCACCATTACCCAAAGCAGGGGATGCAGAAGAAAGCTTCCCTGGCGACTCCACAAAGCGCCCCCCCCCCCCCGTTTCCACCAGTTGTTGTTACTGGGCGTGAAGGCAATGCAACCTTTCCCCCCAAATTCTCAGCATTTCCCAGAATTTTAAGAAGGAATGAGGGAGGGGGGACAGAGATCCAAAACACACATGCCAGCCTAAGGACAAGAGAAATGTGAACTCATGACGTGCTCCTTATTTGCTAGACACTGTCTAAGATACTTTGCACGTATTTCCCTCAGTCCTTACTGGGCAGATGCTGTGATCATCTAAGTTCTGAAGATGGAGGGGCTGGGGATCTGATGATAAGCTCCATACTCTGGGGGAAGGTGGCAATGCAGATTAATAGGAAGTAGGGATGAGGGGCTGCAGGGTGATCCTGGCTTATTTTGCAGAAGGCCAGATGCTCACAAAGGTCTGGAAGTGACCTCGCATCCACCCACTTGAGTAAAGGAATGGAGTCATCTGGCCCCAATTCCTTGTCCCTGGTGACAGGACAGGCCAAAGTCTCCCGAGCCTTGGGCTGGGGACAAGGGCTGCACAGGAGGTAAAAACCCCCACAGGAAGGGAGACAGAAGTTTCCCCACAAGGTACACCCCTCCTCTGTGCTCTCCCTCAGTGCAGGGTGTCCTTCCCATGGGGAATCCAGGGACCAGGGAGGCTGCACCCTCGCTAGGTATACCCAGGCTTAACTTCCTCATTCAGATCTCTCCGCATACATCCATGTCCCTGGCCGTTTCCCACAGTCTGTGGGCGTCTCTCTATTGATCTCAGCAGCAGCAAAATCTGCCACCTCCCTAAGCCTTTTTAGAAAACCCTAGGCGAGGAGCTGATGGAGAAGTCTTTGGGTTCTACCAAGTGGTAGGGTAAGTCAGAGGATTCTGAATTCTGAATACTCGCCGACTGTGGGCAGCCAGGAAGCCCCCCACTCCCTTATATCCATGGCTGTAGTCTTCAAAAAGCTCCCTCCATGAAGCTGGGGTCTTGCAAGATTACCTTTGTATCCCCAGCTTCTGGCACATGTCAGATGCTCAGTAAGCTCCTGAAACGAATGTCTTACACCTGGGCAACCCCTTCCTTCTCCTATGAGGACGATGAAAGGTCACGAAGGTGTGCAGCATGCTATGCGCCCCTGGGCCTCACATGACATCCCATTATGTTCTGCCAACTGGGGAACTAGCTACACATGCTGACTTGCTCCCCACCGGGGACAGAGGCATTCATCCACCTTGGGAACAGCATCTTGGTCCCCTGCAGGTGCCAAGGACACGGATGTGCAAATACAGCACTCTTCTGAGGTTTGTAGCTGTCCCTCCAGCTCGTTTTGGGTAACAGGGGCAGGGATAAGGGTCTGGAGTATCATTCATTGAGGCTGGACAGGGGAACTGCCAGGGAAGCTTCTTCAGGCTGCTCCTCGGTGCTTACATCTGACTCCTCTCTCTCGGCTAGACAACTACTGCTTAGGAGCGGCAGGCCCAGAGCCAGACAGCCCGGGTTCTAATCCTCTTCCACCGCTCGCCGCTACCTGCTATATATACACAGGGACACATCTCTTCACCTCCCGGACTCGGTTTCCTCGCTGGAGAGAACGGTGGCCGCACCTGCTTTACAGGGTGATGGATACGGTTCCACAAGATCATGTACAAGGTGATGTGAATACAGACCTCAGACCAGTGCCTGGCCCATGGCAGGGACTTGGTATCATGGGTTGCAGCCACGGTGGCCTAGGCTGCCCTCTCCCACTCAAGAGGAGATGGCATCTTCCTTCTTCTCAGGTACCTGGCTGCACACGCACCGCCTGTCCCTCGCGTCCACCTCTGGGCCCTGCAGGGAGGGGCCGAGGACAGCAGGGGACCTACCATGTAGCCAGTCCATGCTCAGAAGTGTTTGTTTAAAAAGGGTAAATACCGGGGCGCCTGGGTGGCTCAATTGGTCAAGCATCTGCCTTCAGCTCAGGTCATGATCCCGGAGACCCAGGATCGAGCCCCGGAATCAAGCCCTGGATCGGGCTGCCCTCTCAGTGGGGAGCCTGCTTCTCCCTCTCTCACTCGCCCTGCTTGTGTGCCCTCTCTAGCTGTGCTTCTCTCTGTCAAATACATAGAAACAATCTTTTTCTAAAATTAAAAAAGAAAAGGGTAAATACCCGCTAACGGATGAATGAAGAAAATGTAGTCTTTCTGTACAATGGAATAGTCCTCAGCTTTGGGAGGAAGGGAATCGTGACACAAGCCACAGTCTGAATGAACCTTGAGGACACAAGGCTATGTCATGTAAGCCGGTCACCAAAAGATAAATGCCACAAGATTCCACTTACAGGAGCCACCGAAGTAATCGAACTCCAAGAAATCGAAGGAGAACAGTGGTTGTCAGGGGCGGGGTGGAGGGGGAAATGCCAAGTTGATCAGGGGGTACACAGTTTCTGTTGTGCAAGATGAAAGAGTTTTAGAGAAATTGCACAACAGTGCGCATCTCCTCAATACCACAGAACTGCAGACTTAGAAATGGTCAGGGCGGCACATTTTTTCTTATGTGTTGTCTACCACAATTTTATAAAAAAGGATAAATGCCTCTGTAGACAGAATGGGATAGTTGCCGGGCCCCGGGAAGAGTAGGCCGGCCCACAGTGTGGGCAGGGAACACAGTCAGAGAGCAGGACCAAGGCCCCTGGCCCTCTGGACCTGCCTCCGGGGGGAACATAGCTCAAGATCAAAACCAAAAGACTCAATTCACAGCCTCATTTCCACGTGAGAGCCCCACTGGGGCTTCCAAGATGGAGTGGGTGGCTCTTCTGGACCGGGTTTGTAAATGACGCCTTCCGTCTTGGGGCCTCAGGGATTTAGGACTGGCAAGTTAATGGTAAACACAACAGTCATAGAATATCTTCTAAATCACCCAACCTGCACCTTCTGCTCTCCAGAGGCAACCGGGAGGACACACACCAGGGATCATTTGCTGGAGGGCCTGGAGCACGGTCGCACGGAGGCTGCGGCGCTCCTCCCTGGCCCCCACCTGGTCTGGTACCTTCCTTTCTTCTTGCAGCCACCCAGGACAGAGCGCGCTGTCAGCTGCCGCCCACGGGGCTGACAGGCGCGGCTCCCCAGAGAGCGGCTTTCCTTTGTGTAATTAGATCAATTATCCTGCTGCCGACAATTACTGTCATTGCCTGGTGCCACTTTTAGTTGATTTGGTGGTTATTCTTCTCCTCTCAATCAAACTGCAAGCAGGACTGCACCGAAAATGTTAATGACCGTTAAAAGACACTCAGGACTCTGCATTTTTCATGAAAGCTCTCAGCACCGGGGTGAGCAGGAAGAATGGGACGGAACGTGGGCTGGGCACAGTCGCACCTGCTTTACTCTTCTCGGCCCCTGCTATACAGGTTTACGTATCCTTACCCTGCCCTGTCACCCTCCTTGTCTAGTGTCAACAGGGGTCTTGCTCCTGAAGAGACAGAGAACTAACTCTATATGAGGTGAGGACTAGGGACCAGAAAACACCTACTGAGAGCTTCTGGAAGCAAGATTCGTGAAAAGAAAACAGGTCAGGGGCGCCTGGGTGGCTCAGTCGGTTAAGTATCTGCCTTTGGCTCAGGTCATGATCCAAGAGTTGGGGTTGGAAGGAGCTGAGGGCAGTAGAAAGAACAGATTAAAAAAGAATTTATTTTAAGTTAGGAACAAAGTGTTATAAAGACTGAGGGGGAAATGCCGGGGAAGGGGACTGGACAGTTATGAGGTCTGGTTTCGTTTCCTCAAAACCTCCCAGAATGGCCTTGGGTTGGCCACTTCTGCTCAAGTGTTCTCACCAGCAGAAGACGCAGTGACCAGGGGGTGTCCAGCCAGGGAAGCCGAGGTAGGACCAGCTGCAGGTGAAGGCTGAGCCGAGGGCTAAGGGGCTTTTCCCACACCCACCCCAAAATGGAACCACTCTCTTTCTTCGGGGGTTCCAAACTAATATTTTGTTTACAATGTTTTTTGTCTCAAAAACATTGGTGAGGGGACGCTGTTGAAATGTGTAATGATGAACATCACAGTGCCTTGAACAAAGCAGGTATTAGATAAATGTTAATTAAATCATACGCCCTCAAACATCCCTCATTTCAAAGCGGACAATTCGGGGGTCACATTCTTGGCTCACGTGAAGCTTTTCCGGCACGAACCCACAGATCATTTTCACATGGACGGACGCCAAACCGTAAATCAGGGCTCTTACATCCGGTATTAACTTTTGAATGCAAGTAAGAATTGCACATAAAGCTTTAGGTTAATTTAGGAATTAATCCAACAGTGTTATGCTGGATGGCTTTGAACCAGGAGAGGAACTAGCAACCGGGTGCTGATAAAATCCAGGTATTAGAGGCCATTTGAGCTATCTTGAAATGGGGCTAAAAATTAGGAATAAAGATGATGATGATTAATAAATACTTATGTGTTAAACTCTCCTGAAGAGTCAAATCATTTAATCCTGTAACAACCCCTGGAGGTAGGGCCATTATCATCTGTGACTTGCCCGCTACAGCAGAGAATGCAGGGGCCCAGGCTCTGGGGACAAAGCTCACCAAGCACTACTGTGCCTCCTACATCTGAGGCCGAAATCCAGTCTGATTTCAAATTCCAGCCCATCTGGCATTATCCCACTGGCTGCCAAAGGTCTGGGTGGGAACCTGTTCCCCACCATTCTGCCCTGGAGACTGCAAACCCACGGGTGCCCCAACCTCCCATCATCTCCTCCCTCAGTGCCCTCCTACCCCTGGGCCTGGATCTCCAAAATGCATAAGCAGACGTGCGGGGGCACCCTTCCACACACTTGGCTTCCAATTAGCAAGATTACCTGGGCAAATGTCCATGCACCCCAGGGCTGATGAAGTATTTCAACGGTGGCACCTAGAGTTTAAAGCACAGACAGAAGGTTCCCTACCTGGAAGAGAAATGCAAACCCCCCTTGTCTCCCCCCCCCCCCCGCC
>PITA01019228.1:0-18419 GCA_004023965.1 Spilogale gracilis | reverse complement strand
GAAGACAGAAGATAATTTTCATTATTGCAAAACTCTGAGTGCAGAGTACTGCCATTCCCTTGCATCTCTCTCCCCTCCCCATCTCTACTTCTCTCCGGTCCTCCTCATACTCATCCATCTGCCCTGTGTGTGCGGAGGGGGGGGACTGGCGGGAGGGGGGCAGTGCAGGGAAGGCTTTCTTCTAGAAACAAGTGATGGACAGAATGCTTCTTGAGTGCCCAGGGCCGCCAGGACCCTTTCCAGGGGCTACCAGCGTGCCTCGTCCAGCGGCAGCAGCCTCTGCCTGGTCACTTACCAAGATCTCAAAGGCGCCCTCCATTAGGGCAGCACCACGTTCCCTGTTCCGTTATTCTAAAGGGTCTCTTTTTTTTTTTTTTCTCCTTGCCTACTTTGTATGCAGTGACACAAAACTCATCATCTGTCAAACACACAATACTCTAAGTCCTGGGCAAATCTGCATCCAGAGAGTTGGCATGTTAAAGATCTTATGCTTTTTTTGTTTTTTTTTTTTAATTGCTCCCTGGTGGAAGCAGCCCTTGAAGGCTTCTTACAGAAACCACAAGGTTCTCCACCCCCCAGCCCCGGCTGGCCTAGGCTATACTTGGAGGGGAGGGAAAAACAGACTCGAGCCCGGTCCTAGCTCTGCTGTTAATTGTGCAACCTCAGGCCGGATCTGGAGACTCTCCGACCCCATTGTCCCTTGCCTGAGCAGCATGTGCCTAATGGATTGGCTCTAAAGATCAGCAACAGTATGTGTAGAATGCCCAGTCATGTAATACCTTGGGCTGCACGTGGAAAATGCTTAACACAAGCTAGGGCATGCTGCCGTGTGACTGTGGGGAATAGCGAGATCAGCCCACATCTGTAACGCGGCAAGGGTGAGTGACCTCCTTTGCCTCCCTTGCTGAAAGGATCTGAAGGACTTGATGAAACTACTAACCAGCCATGTGCTAGCTAATCTCCATTCGCTCTTCTTTCTGTCCTCCCATTCATTCTCTACCCTCCTCTCTCCCCTAGGGGGTTGGCCTCATGGACCACATCCACAGGGCTCCAGGCTGGCTGTTGGGTGACCTGGTCCAGATTGGCCAATAGGAAGAACCAGCAGAAGGGAAGTGAGGGAGGGAGGCAAGGAGAGAGGAAGAGAGGTGGGCAGGGAGAGGAGACTGGACAAGAGAGACTGGGGTGTCCCCCCTGCTTCCACTGTAGTTGTGCTGTGCCAACCCTTCAGGCCTCTGGCGGGCAATGGCTCATCTCTGTGCCCAGTCTCAACCTCGCTGGTTTCCTCGTTCCTGCTCAGGTCTCTGCACACGGTTCCTTCCTTAGAGAGTCTCAGTGCTGAACTTTGCTTTCTGCCAGACCCAACTAACCCACTAAAAGTACTATGGCCATCCCTTCATGGGGCACGGCGATGATTAAAGGGACTGGTCCAGAAGGAGCCCAGCTTTGGGCATGGCCACAAATAACCTTGCCTCTAGGTTGTAACTCTGAAACTCTGGCTGGACTAAAGTGAAACTAAACGCAAACCAGGCATTTGAACCACATCAGATGCCTAAGGCTTTCGGAAATGTGATACTTTCCAGGGGCACATGGGTGGCTCGGTCAGTTAAGCGTCTACCTTCAGCTCAGGTCATGATCTCAGGGCCCTGGGATTGAGTCCTGCACTGGGCTCCTGCTGAGTCTGCTTTTCCCTCTGCCCCTCCCCCTGCTCATGTGCTCTCTCTCTCTCTGAAATAGATAAAATCTTTAAAAAACTTTTTAAAGACAGGAATGTACGTTTCATGTAATAGGGAAAGAATGGAAACAATATAGATGCTCAAAAGTGAGGGACCAGTTAAGTGTGTGTCGGGGTAACAAATAGGATGGTGCGGGAATCAGCCTCCAGAGTGGCTCCAAAGCACCCTCTCTCCCGTATTTATGTCCTCCAGGGGATGATGACCTGCACGACAGATGGAATACTACCAAGTGGCCGTGTGTGACCCTGAAGGCTAGGTCACAGAAAAGACATAGCTTCTGCCTGGCTGTCCCCCTCTGGGCTCATTCACTCTGGGGGAAGCCAAGTGCCATACTGTGAGGACACTCAAGTAGGCCCCTTGCTGGCCAGAGCGAGCGAGCCACCTCGGAGATAGGTCCTCGGGCCCAGCCTTCCAGGGACTGCAGCCAAGACCAGAACTGCCCAAGCAAGCCACTGTCAAATTCCTGTCTCACAGAAATTGCGAGAAATAATGGTTATTGTTTCAGCCACTAAATGTTGGGACGATTTATTGTATCAACAGAGAACATGTAAATGGAAATATTATACAGTAAGTAGAAATCTTAATTGGGAACAATACTTCTTGAAGGAGAAAATGTTCACTATTAAGTCAAAAGAACAAGATACAAGATGTGATCTCATTTGTTTTAAATTAACATTTTTATATATTCCTCCAAAAAGACTGGGAGGAAATAAATTTAAATGTTTCACAATGGTTACCTTAGGTAGAAGAATTAAAGTCCCTCTAATTTTCTTTACGTCTTCCTGTGTTTTCCAAAGGGATCACTTTTTATAGTCTAAAAAACATGTACTTCGAAAAAATAGCTTTCCTGGTATATATAATTTTTTAAAGGAAATTTACATAAAGTGAAAATATTTGGCTCCAGCTTGCAAGAGGAGCCTGTTGACTCCACCAGGAAAACACAAGGACAATGTCTATGCTGCAGGCTACCCCAGCCCCTTCCTGATCTCATCTCGCTTCCTTCCCGTAGGCCTAGCCTGACAGCTACACAACACATTCCAGCCCACAGTGTCCTTCACAAAAGCTTGGATGCAACTGGGACCTTCAGAAGGCTCCACTTACAGCACTGTGACAATGGGTTGCCCAGGCTCTTCTTGAATGCTTCCTGTGACGGGGAGCTCACCTCCACGAGGCAGCCCATCCCGTGGCAAGCAACCCTCACTGTTAGAAACATCTCACTGAGGTGAATGGCTTGTTCCTCTTAAAGTCGGTCACTGATTTAGCAAACAGGAAAGAGTGGCTGGTCTAAAAGCACTTTGTTCTCTTCATCGCTGTACCCTCTGTACCTAGCACCCAATAAAACAGCAGGTACTTGAGAAATACGTAAATGGATGAACACATCGTATTTTCCAGGCACTTAAGGCTCCGGGGGCTCAGTATGGGATAGGAACACATCCCATTGTGGCCTTCTCTGAGTTCACAGTCCAGCAGGGGACACAGGCATCAAAGGATAACTGATAACTAAACAACTAACTGAAAAATGCAGTAGGGGAGCACTTCCAGGGGCCCCGAGCAACCTGGGTCAAGGAGGTCCCAGGGAAGCTTCCCTGAGAAAGTGACATTTAAGACAAGATCTGAAGAGGCATGAGTTGGCCAAGCAAAGAGGAGACAAGGAGTGCTGCAAGCTGGAAAGAACTTAAATGGGGACCAACTGGACACTCACAGCAATGAAGAAATGGAAGACCGACAGAGGCAGGGGTGCCCCGGGAAGGGTGGTGAGGATAAAGGGATGAGGCCTTGGGAGAGAGGACACAGAGGGGTGTGAAATGTCACTTTCCCCCAGAAGTGGGGAGACTTGTGCAAACCATTCCCTGCGTCCAGGGAGTAGCATTCTGCACACAAAACGCAGGAAGGGGCTAAGGAGGGACTCACACAGGCAAGGTGAGGGTGAGTATGGTCCCCATGTCCGCTGTGACCACCACAAAGACCAGCTTGGCCCCAGTGGACCGGTGAGGGTGAGGACGACAGGTTGATGGCCGCCTGCTGGAAGGTGTTCACCCCTTTAGGATCAAAAACTGAGCTCTCTAAACTCATCTGCCTTGCTGCTGTTGTTTTTTCTCGTTTTGGATTTGTTTATCCTTTCATTTCCTAGTTTAATTTCCTTTTAATAAAGCCCTAATCTTGTCTTGGCTCACCTAATGGGAAAAGGGATTAGTCTAGGGCCAACCCAGGAGGAGGGGGTCGGGGAGGGCTGGGGGCCCTTGGAAGCCAGGCCCCGGGCGGGGGGTGGGGGTGGGGGTGAGAAGCAGGGGTTGGGGATGTCTCTCCACAGTCCAGGCAGACAGACAGCAAACTCGGAAGGGCCAAAATAGAAACCACCGCCCATGGTGCCGACCCCACCGGTGGACCACTCCTCCCCAGGCCCGGGCCAAACTCCCAACACAAATGTCTCTTCCATACCTGGAGCAGGGAGGCCTGAGCTCCAGTCCTGGATCTGGGCTGGGCAAGTTCGTAACCCCCCGCGGAGCCTCAGTGTCCACACTTGGGTGATAGACTGATTATCAGAGTTTCTGGCATGGAGGATTCTTGCGAGTACCTGACACAGACTGAGTGCACTCAAACAACAGGAACTATTCCTAGTCATTGGCAAGTTGGAGGAGCCCAGCTTCAGGGATCAGCATCAGGAGAGTCGCTCAGCTAAGACACAGGCCCTCTCCAGGACCTGGGGCCAGGCTCTGCCACCACCCCTCCCGGCCTCCAGCACCAAGGAGGTTAAGTTCAACCCCGCTTTCAAGAGACAGACCTGTGTTGGGGATGCCAACATTCGTCTCCTACCCATACTGGCCAGCCCAGCCGCCTACTCCGAGACAGAACCCCCGGGGCAGGAGTTTGTAAGCCGAGGTCACATGGCTCACTGTCAATGGGAGGTCCACCTCTCAAACCCAGACTCCAAGCCCCGGGCTCTTTCCTTTTCCCCCTGATGCTGCTGCCAACGACCCCAAACCCGGAGCAAGAAGACTCGTCGGGAAGGCAGGCGGCGCCGGCGAGCACAGCTGGGCCTTTCTGGCAGGTGCACCGAGTCGCTCTGCCTCTGAGGGGAGGAGACTGGCCTCATGTTGGACACTGAGGTCAGAAACAGAATCTGGCTTCGGTGAAGGATGGAACCGAGGAGAAGTCGCAGAAGAGGTGACTGAGGAAAGACGCTGGCGGGAGGGTGATCTCTGAGGAGGCTGCCACATGCCCATCAAGGGGTGCAGAGTCAAAAGGCAACCCGAGATGAAATGCAGTGGGAGATGTGGGAGCCCGCCCGGCGCAGGGAAGCCTCTCTCAGGATGAAACAGTTCTCCTGCCCATGAGCCATTTCAGATTATACCAGACAGCTCCCTGGAAGAAACCCTCCAAGAAAGCCAGCCCCCAGCAGCAGATGACCACGCTGAGGACACCGATGGGGTCCCCCTCTCGGCTAATAGCACCCCTTGAACTCCCACGGGAATAAGGAAACTCCAGCTCCTTCCTCTTGGTTCTAAAGGAATACAGTATAAACCCTCTGCTTACGGGAGGGCCTAAGGTGCCCTGTTGTCATCCCGGGTCCAAACAGCGAAGGCTGTGCTTTGAGGGAGCCAATGAACATCTTCCTGAGATTCAGATCAGACTCTGGCACAACTGACATTTCCATCCTTGATCTAGAATGAGCTGTTTCAGAAAAAGGAATTCTCCAGATAAGAGAAAGCTTTCTGAAAGCAAACAAACAAAAATAATGATGAAACGTCCTCCTGTGTATAAACATAAGTCGTCAGACTATTCTCTAAATTCTCAAAATGGGAATCCCTCGAACATGTCAGGATCATGATAAGAGACATACTGAGGAAAATCAGGGATGCCTGGGTGGCTCAGTCGGTTGAGCACCTGCCTTTGGCTCAGGTCATGGTCCCAGGGTCCTGGGATTGAGTCCCGCATCAGGCTCCCTGCTCAGTGGGGAGCGTGTTTCTCCCTCTCCCTCTGCTGCTCCCCCTGCTTGTGCTCTGTCAAATAAATAAATAAAATCTTAAGAAAAAGAAAATCAGACTTCTCAAGAATAATTCCACATGGGCAGATGCCCACACCCCGTGGCAGAGACCTGCTTGTGGTATAGCAGGAAAGTGATGGGGCTTAGATTTGGAAACCATGGGGCATCATGCCAAGGGCTGCTGTTGACTCAAGCACCCCCAGAGCTTCAGCTTCTGGCTCCCGTTTCTATACAATGGGTATTGATGAGTAACAACTCAATAGTGTTTTTTGTGGGTTTTTTTGAGAAGTTAAATGGGACGAGACGTCTTAAACCCCAGTATGTCATTAGTATAGTAGTCGATTCCTTAAAATACTTTCAAATGTAACCAAGAGTAGCAAATGAACCCTCAAACTTCAGCAACCTTTGCTTGACTACAAATCTGGCAGCATAATTTTTTAATTTCAAAAAACATACTTCTGTTTTTATTGTTTTAATGATAAAAGTAATACATGCTGGTTGTTTAAAAAAACCTCTTAAATATTAAAAATAATTTGAAAGGGTAGATTTTTACAAGGTAAAAAGTAATTTTAAAAGTCTCTTGAACATGCTTATGGGCTCCTGTAAAGAAACCACAGAGATGCAGGCTTGAGATTTTGTCAAGTGCCTTCCCAGGTGTTTTAAGAAATGCACAGACACACACTCTCTCTCTGTCTTCCCAATGACAGCATTATTCTATGCATGTTGCTTGTAATCTTTTCTCATTGACAGTGTCTCATGAACATTCTTCATATTAAAAATCACAGCTCTGCACGGTCATCCTAAAGGCTATTCAGGATTCTGCCATAGGGTTGTACCATCCTTTCTTTAATCTCTGCTCAAAGACTTCTGGTGGTTTCTAATTTTTCACTGCTATAAACAGCACTGAGTGGATTATCTATGTCCCTGCTCACTCTCCCAGTTGTTTCTCAGCAGCAGTGCTTGTGACAGGTGGGACTGGAGACCTCTATGGTGGGGCTTCCCTGGGCCCCGGAGGATATGTGCAGGACCCCCGGCCTCTGACCCACGGGATACCAGTAGTCGCTTCCTGGTTACCACGACCCAAATGGCCAGACATGGCCAAATATGTCCCCTACCAAGGTTGGGGGCGGGGAGTGGGGGGCAGGGCACAAAATGCTCTCTAGTTGAGAACCACTGCTTTAGGATAAATTTGCCAGACCAGGATTCCATACTTCTCACATTTTGCTATTCTGCGAAAATGCCCTCCAGAGGTTAAGTGTCCCAGCCATCCATCCTCCCTTCCATTTTTTTTGCTAGTGTAAAGGTGAGTAGGGTCAGTCCCCTATGTTTTGGTGTTTTTTTTTTTTTTAATTAAATTAAAAGGGTTTTTTTTGGTTTTTTTTTTTTTTTTGGGTTTTTTTTTTTTTTAGCATTTTAAGTTCACAGAAAAACTGAGTGACGAATACAGAGGTTTTTAAATTTTATTTTATTTATTTATTTGACAGAGAAACACAGCTAGAGAGGGAACACAAGCAGGGGGAGTAAGAGAGGGAGAAGCAGGCCTCCCACTGCGTAGGGAGCCTGACACAGGGCTCGATCCCAGGTCTGCGGGATCATGACCTGAGCGGAAGGCAGTCGCTCAACCAACTGAGCCACCCAGGCGCCCCGAATACAGAGTTTGCTCACCTGCAGATTCCATTATTCACATCTTCCACTGGTGTGGTGCTTTTGCTACAGTTGATGAGTCCTTTTCTTTTTCTTTTTTTTTTTAAGATGTTATTTATTTATTTGACACACAGAGAGAGGGAACACAAGCAGTTGGAGTGGGAGAAAGAGAAACAGGCCTCCCACCAAGCAGGGAGCCCAATGTGGGGCTCGATCCCAGGACCCTGGGATCATGACCTGAGTCAATGGCAGACACCCAACAACTGAGCCATCAGGCGTCCCAATGAGCCCTTATTGATACATGACTTTTAACTAACATCTGTAGTTTATATTAGGGTTCATTCCTTGTGTAGTGACATGTATCCACCATTATGATCCCATACGGAATCATTCCAGTGCCCTAAAAGTCCTTATGCTTGTCCTATTTAGCCCTCTCTCATCCCTAATCATTTAACTGCCCTCATGGTTTTGCCTTTTCTGTAATGCCACAGAGGGGAATCAAACAGTATGTAGTCTTGGTAATATGCATTTAAGGTTCCTCTGTCTCTCGTCATTGCTCGTTTCTTCAGAGTGCTAAACAACATTCCAAATTGGATGGACCAGTTTATGGACCCGCATACCTCCTAAAGGACATCTTGGCTGCTTCTAAGTTTTGGCGATCATGAATGAAGTGGTCATAAATATCCCTGTGCAAGTTTTTGTATGAACCTAAGTTTACAACTCATTTGGTAAATACCTAGGAGCACAATCACTGGGTTTTATGGGCACACAATATTTAGCATTCTAAGAAACTGAAAAAGTGTCTTCCAAAGTGGCTGCACCATTTTGCATTCCCACCAGCAATGAATGAGAGTTCCAGTTGCTCTACATCCTCACCAACATTCAGTGGCATCAGTGATTTTGATTTTAGCCATTCTAATAAGTTTGCTTGTTTCTCATTATTGTTTTAATTTGCAATTCCCTTGTGACATGATGCTCAGCATCTTTTCATGTGCTTATTTGCCATCTGTATGTATTTTTTGGTCAGGTAACCAGGTCTTTGGACTATTTTTAATTTGGGTTCATTCTTATTGTTAAAGTCTAAGAGCTCTTTGTATATGTTGGACACCAGTTTTTTTTTTTATTAGATATGTTTTGCAAATATATTCTCCTAGTCTGTAGCTTATCTTTCCAATATCTTAACAGTGTCTTTGGAAGAGCAGAAATTTTTAATGAGATCCAACTTACAAATATTTTCTTTCATGGACTCTGCTTTTGCTGTTGTATCTCAAAAGTCATCACCAAACACATGGCTGCCTAGATTTCCTCCAATGTTATCTCCTGGGAGTTATCTTCTACAGTTTTGCATTTAACATTTAGGTCTATGATCCAGTTTGAGTTAATTTTTGTGAAAGGGGTAAGGTCTGTATCTGAATTCACTGTTTAACTTCCTCCTTAAAAAAAATAATTAGGGTGCCTTTGGCTCAGGTCATGATCCTGGAGTCCTGGGATCAAGCCCCACATCAGGCTCTGTGCTCTGCAGGAAGCCTGCTTCTCCCTCTCTCACTCCCCCTGCTTGTGTTCCCTCTCTAGCTGTGTTTCTCTCTGTTAAATAAATAAATAAAATCTTTAAAAAAAAAAATTAACTAGGCCAGGCATTTATATTCTCTCCTGAACTGCCTGGGTGTGTTCTTTGCCCAAACTTTCGGTCATGTTCATCCAGCTATATTTATTTTTTTCCATTTAAATATTGGTTTTACATACAGTGAGTTTTACCCATTTTAAGTGGACTGCTTGATGAGTTTCTATAGAAGTAAAGTCCATTAACAACCACAACTGCCACCGTCTCCAAATTTTAAGCTCCTTCCATCACCCTAAAAGGTTCCCTCATGCCCCCTGTAAATACTCTCTCACCCCAGCCCCAGGCAACAGCTGATCTGCTATCAACATAACTTGGCCTTTTCTAGAATTTCATATAAACGGGATTAGGTAAGTTTGGAGTTTTCACTGGGCCCCTTTCTGAGATTCATCTTGCTGCTGCGCATGCTGGACCTCGTTCCTTTTTGAGCAGTGCTCTACTACGTGGCTCTACCACATGCCACGCACCCACGTGCAAGTCTGTACACATTTGGGTTGTGTCCAGTTCAGGAAACCTCCGACGAACATTCATGAGCAGTCTTTGTGCTGTGACAAGTTGCTTTAAAATACTGTCACGTTCATCCTCAACCCGTAACATACAAGCCCGTCCTTACTATGGACCAAACCATGTCAACAGATAACAAAGGGCAGCGCGGACTAGGTGACTCCAGACCTAGGTTTCAAAACACAGAACCAGAAGTTACTGCCACACATCCCCACAACTGAAGGATGGCATAAAATTCTAACAAAAGGT
Source organism: Spilogale gracilis (assembly GCA_004023965.1). Lineage (NCBI taxonomy): Eukaryota > Metazoa > Chordata > Mammalia > Carnivora > Mephitidae > Spilogale > Spilogale gracilis. The sequence goes on along the minus strand of PITA01019228.1, from coordinate 8,686 downwards.
CATGGGGAGCCAGATGTGAACTCTGAGAACTCCAATCCCTGAAAGCCACCCAATAAACTGAGGTGCACTGAGAGTGTCGAGACCAGGAAATGCACTTTACACTGACATTTGCGAGCTTAGCACTCCCAAACTGACATTTCTAGAAAAGACATTCTCCGCCACGGCGCCAGGAGAAAAGGCATGAGCGCAGCTCTCTGGCTCTTTGCCTGCTGCTGGTATTTGGGATTCGTGAAGCTCAAAGCCACTGCTCTTTAAAGACTGCCGGTGCCTTTCTGGTTTTAGGAAGGAGGGGAAAAGCTAGAAACTCAAGTTATAGCCAACAAAAGGACCTGGAGGACCTCGACCCATTCAGATAGAGAAACTTCCCTCCTATACTCGAGGGCGAGTTCCACCAAAGTGACACAGGAAGGGGAATGGGAGACCAATACTCCACAGTCCCTTCCTTTCAAAGTGACCAGGCCAAAGAAGGGGATTCCTGATGGACACAGAAGTTGGTTTTCTGTGTTATCCCTACCTGAACTTTGCACCACGTGTCCCCACCCCTTCCCCCCTCCCAAGCCCCAAGTGTTCCCTTCATCATAAGAGTGGTGGGTGCATGACACCCTTTCCCATCCCATCTGGGCAGGAGTTCAGGTCAGGACACATGGTTGATCCTTACTCCACACCCCCACTCCTAACAGCATCATCACTTTACACATGAAGAAATGGAGGCACAGAGAGGTTAAAGGTTTACCCAAGGTCACACAGCTGCTAAGTGGCCCAGCCCAGATTCAAGTCCACGCTCTTGCACACCATATAACGCCACTAAATAAGTGGCACAAAACTCAAGTGCTGGAAAAGTAAAGAGCATGTTCCTTCTTGTTTCTTTGCCTGAGTTGGTTGTGAAAGGTATCACAGAGATGGAGGGTACTGGAATGTGTCTAGAAAGGCAAGGACTTTTAGAGGAGCCTCGAGGCTGGTAGAGACAATGCAGAGAACAAAGGTACAGAACTGAACAAAGGGCTGAGACCTAGGATGTTGCTCTGGCTCAGGCTTCCCTCTCCAGGTCTCCATTGTCCTCTCCATAAAGTAAGGGGTGGCCCACTGTGTTTAAGTCACACAGTAACTCGGTCTGGCCAGAATGGTGGAAAACTGAGGCAGGATCCCCAGAAACCGTGAACAGCTCAGAAATGAGAATATGGGCTGACCAACCTCCTGGATCTGGGTCTGGACAGCACTGCTCTACCGTACCACCCTGGATCCGCCCCGAGAACTCAGCGACTCCCTCTGTAGAATGGGATGACGGTGGCCACAATCTAAGGTGGAACCTCATAGAAAGACATACAGCTCTTGGCACATAATACAAGCTTGGTAAGTGCCGGCTCTCTTATCATCATCATTGTAAAACTATGCTTTATTAGCAGTATTATTATAAAACTGTACTTGAGCCAGCCCACTCTGCCCAGAAGGAAAAACCCCACAGGGGCGCAGCAAGAATGAGGTTCCCTGGGGCCGTGTTGCGTGCTGGCCTGGCCGTGGAACACAAAGGCGGGCTGATAAGCGGAGCAGGGCTGCTTCCCGGCTGTGTGATCTCCAGGCCGCCCCTGCGGCCCCTGGGCTCCCTGCTCACTTCCTCAGATGCGGCTAACATGCCTTCCCCGCCAGGAGCGCAGGCCTGTCCTGGGCTCTGTTCACACACCGCACATCTGCAAACTGCAGCCGTCAACAGTCATTTTCCCTCTTGTGCAACGCCATCACCCAGCCGAACTGGCTCTGCCAGAGGTTCCTGCTGCCAGGTGCCTCCTGCACGCACCTGGAGATCCCCGGGCACGGGACGGTGGCTCACGGGATAACTGGCAGCTTGGGCCCTTTCAAGAGCCGGGTGTATTTAAAGGAATAGAGCCGTGGACGTGTGCCACCAACTGCCCAGGGAGCTTTCCTGGGGAAGGGGCCTTGAAATGCTCATGGAGGTGTCAGAATGTACTCTCCTTCCTGAAAATGTGGAGATTCTGCCCCTGCCACAAGGTGTCTTTCACAGAATTTCACTATATACAAAGCACAGACTTGCCCCTTCAGCATGTTACCCTGGACTCCAGCTGGAGGTCAGATAACACCTAATGAAAGGCTTTTGTGATCAATGATAGTTAAAAGAGTGGAGTTGGCTACAGAGGAAGGGCAAAAGTCTTCAACTGCATTTATGCTCCAAAGGAAAGGCCTTCATGCCATCATCCACACTGCGTACTCTCCTTTTCTCTCCCCACCTCCTTCCTGCATGTGATTATGAATGAACGAATGGATGAATGAGCTGTCTAATGAATGACCCCAGGAGATAAATGGAGAGAACAACATCTTGTTGAGGGGGTGATGACTCGTTTTTCAGCAGAGGGTTGCTAGGGGGTTAAGACCCGTTCAGAAGACAGATGAGCAGGAAGCAGCTAAGTCTGGGTTAGAAACACACGTGGTGAACACACATTAGAAACACACCCGACCAATCCCCAAACACAGGGGAGACACCTGAATGAGGTGGCCTTGGGGCTGGTAAAGGGCCCTGTTACAATCGGCCCAGCCAATATGCATTTAACATACAAACAAAATGACCCCAAGAACTTGCTGGGGGGGAAACACAGAGAAGCAGAATGGAGGAGAGCTCCTTGAGGGGGGGGGTCTGGAAACAAAACAAGGTGTGCAGGGAGCATCACGGGGCACGGAATGAGGAGCGTCTCCAGTCCTCAGATGAGACCCTGGTGGTTCTGGAAGACCTAAGGCTGCACCAGCATCTCTTCCTGCACCTCCTCTCTCAGGCCATTATCTGGTCCTGAGAAGTGAAGTCCACATGATGATATCTGGAAGGAAGGAAGACGCCCCACTTCAGAGATCCTACATAATCAAACTGCAGCTGTCAGATCACAAGCTGCCTTTCGTTCCCCAAGTCCCTACTGTGCACCTACTCTGCACCTACTGTATGCCAGGGATTCGTATACACAGGAGTACAGACACCGCTGGCAACATGACGGACACGGCCCCGTCCTCACAGAGCATAAAACTTAGTGCCCATCAACGAATCGCCAATTATTCATTGTCACGGTCTCAGTGAGTTCGGAATCCAAGCTCCAGGAAGACAGGGTTTCGGGGCTCTTCTGTTCACGGGTATGTCACAGGTGCCTAGAACAGAATCTGCTGCAGAGTAGGTGCCCCATAAATCTAGGCTGAATGAACAAAGTGCTGGAAAGGAAGAGTAAAGGGTAAGAGCAAATGATGAGGGGACCTAAGCTAGTTGGGGGACCAGGGAAAGCTTTCCCGAGGAAGCCACATGAAGTGGATACGAGACTGAACAGGTGTGCTACTGGGTGAAGGAAAGTGAGCTGGGGAGGGGACGCCAGGACTGAAAAGACTCCCCTCGGTGTGGACAGGGCCAGGCAAGGGCCAGACAGTGCCGAGACACAGTCCGGGATGCTTTTGACGCCTGCCCACCCCCACCCCACCCCCCAAAACACAAAAAGAAATCCAAATTGAGAGAGGAGAGGGAGACAGGAAATGTAATCTCTCCTCACTGTGCTCTTTCTTCCCCTTCCAAGGCCACTAAGTAATTAAAAATCATTTGATGATATATATCCACGGAATAATGTATGCTTTCTTCTAATTGTTTAATAGAAGGCAGTGAAGGAAGCATGAATTACTGCCCCAAGTGGAATATTTGTCAAGAAGGAGGACGAGCCATGACCGGTCGGTGCTCACATCGAACTCGGGAGCAGCAGAATATTTGAAGCTTTGGAAAGGGAGCACAACACAAAACAGAAGGCAGCCCCTTCCTCCCGCTTCCTGGCAAACCCCAGAGGCTTTCATGGCATGTAGGCACTTATTCCCGGGTGGATGGAAAGCTCTCATCGTCCCCATGTGAAAAATGAGGGATGGCCTCAGCCTAACAAAGTCAATGTTAAAGAGTTTCCCTGGGTCCCAGAGAACCAAGGTTTCAACACCACCCTTGGTCTCACCGGGAGGCCCACAGCTGGCACCTACACTTCCTGGCTTCCAGGGACGCCCATTAATGTCACCTATCGCTTCAGTGTGCTGGGAAATGGGTGGTGTGTTCATGGGCTCCCCAGGGAGGAGCGAGGAAGAGCAGGTGCTCTCTCCACAGCGCCATCACCAGCCCAGGATGCGGCCGCAGGGTGACTGAGGGACCTGGGGTCCTTTCAGAGAGGAGCCCCCACAAACCTGGAAGAGGGCTGAACAATTTCATCTGAGCAAACTCAGGACTGAGAGGCCAGGGGACCAAACTGAGCAGCCCAGGAGTGGTTTCCAGACATTCTCCCTCTCCCTCAGTCCATTCCAACCCCTTGTCAATTTCTGACATTCCCCAGTCAGGGACTCCTTTCTCTGCGGTATGGGGTTTTGGGCCCTCACCCCTAACAGTACATTCTTGGAAGACCAGACTCCCCCTTCTGTTCAGCACTTTGTCTCACCTCCTTCGGTTTAGCGTGGCCCTTGCACAGAATTCCACCTGAGCTGGGTGCAAGCCTCTCTGGAGAGCAACTGAGGACAAGGACTTGGGTGTTTTAAGTCCCAGGTTTCAGCACCAAGCACACAGTGGGCACCTGCTGAAGAATCAGAAGCCTCGCCCCTGTAACTCCGCTCATGCTCTGTCCCCCCTTCCGTCTCGCATCATTACCCCTCAAGGCTCTCTGTCCCACACTGGTGGCACACACCACGTGCCCAGGGCGGAAGAGAGAAAAAAACTGGAACCAGGAGCCTTTGCAAACTCACACCTCCAGGCACACCGCCCCCGCCCCCACACCTCTTGCTGTGGGCCCCTCCAGGAGGGGGTTTTAATGCACGGTCTACTATGTGACATAATGACCTGGGGCTGTATCTGTCCTCCCTCAGCTCCAACTTAGAACCCATGCAGACAAGACAAGAATTCTATGCAAAGGACTTGAATAAGGGATGCTCCAGGGAAGGCAGGGCTGCAACGCCAGAAGTCACCCTTGGTGCCATGCTCTGCTCTCATCACCTTGAGACACTTCATTCCTAATAATATTTTAACCTGAGGACCCGCAAATAACATAGCCGGTCCTTGGGAAGAAGGTAGGAGAAACGAAGAAGCCCAGCAAGGATATAACTTCAGGCTCAGTGCTGGTCTTGCGCCTGATCCCGTGGGGAGCGCAGAAGCATGACTTCACTCCTCTGAGCTTGTGTGACTTGAGGTTAAGGGCTGCCCAGAAAGAGGTAAGTTCCTCGACTCTTCCCCATGTCTGTGCAGGGGAAGAAGTAACTCCAGGAGCCCCAAGGCAGCCTCCGAAGCAAGTTACAGGGGTGCCTGGGTGGCTCGTTGGTTAAGTGACTGCCTTCGGCTCAGGTCATGATCCTGGAGTCCCGGGATTGAGTCCTGCATCGGGCTCCCTGCTCCGCGGGAAGCCTGCTTCTCCCTCTCTCACTCCCCCATTTGTGTTCCCTCTCTAGCTGTGTTTCTCTCTGTCAAATAAATAAAATCTTAAAAAAAAAAAAAAAAGGAAGAAGCAAGTTACAGGTGTAGCCATAAAACCCAAGCACATAGAAGCTGGAGGATAGGCGCCCAGACAGAGGAAGGGGACCAGAAGGGGGTCTGGGCAGAGCGCCAATGGTACCCACTAGCACTGTTGATCAAATTACCCGAGTTGAATTATCAGATGCAAAATATGAGGTCTAAAGAAGAGCACATGATCTGCCCTAGGTGACCTGACCAAAAGGGATTTCGATGAAGCCATTCCCTTCCAAAACCAGAAGCTGTCATTTTTCTCTTCCTGCCAGCCAGGGCTCATAAATACACCACCATGAACTTGCCTCCCCGCCTCACCTCACTGCATCTTCCCACATTTGGTTAACAGCATCCCAGACTGAGCAACAAATTGATTCTTAATGCTCTCCAGCAATCTGCACACATCCCGTAGCAAATGTCCATGGAAGCCTCCTGCAAGTCCTGCTGCACGACTGCAGGTCTCCCTGGGGTCACGAGGCACCCTTCCTTTTTAAACTGAGCCCAACAAGGATCCTGGTACAGGAGACAGCCATTCTTTAGGTCAGACCTAAATTGTTGTGTGCAACGGCTTACATAAGTTGCCTAACTATTCAAGTTAGGTCCATTCCTCCATATTTGGGATGCCAATCTTGATTAAAATTCCTGATGGAAGGGATGTCTAAGCTTTTCAGGGAGACAAGAACATCACTCTTTGCCTTGAGATGTTTTACGGAAAGAAAGTAAAATGGGGAGCACATGCACCCACATACATCCAATTTGCTTTAGTAACTTGACACAGCTTTTCATCTGCTTTACCCATTTTTGCCCCAAGGAGGAGAAGCTGTCAGCTTCCCTTTTAGAGAGGCAATTTACCAAGCTCATTGATATTCTCCTGTCTCTTCTTTCCCCTTTAGCCTGGCTTCTCAGATTTCATTTCCAGCCAGTTGGCGGGTTGTACATCTAAGCTTGGATGCCACTGGCTTGGTTGGGGATTACCGTCATTTTTATGGTTATAACAGCTAACATTTACTGAGTACCCACCACCTGCCAGGAATTGTTTTATGCGTCGAACATAAATTAACTCGTTTAATCTTCACAACAAACCCTACAAAGTGGGTACTGCCATTCTTCCTACTTTACAGATGAGGTAACAGTGAGGTTGCACAGAGAGGTAACGCAACTCACCCAAAGCCACACAGCTAGGAGTGGTCAGAAATCTCAGATGGTCCCTGTTGATTCTTGCCCACCCTGGCAGGCATGTCCTGTGTAATCTTCTCCCTTTGGTGTGCACAGGGCATGGGTATGTGATGGACTGTTACTCCGTGTTATATTATGTTGTAAGACCAGGCAAAGGGACTCTGCAGAGGTCATTAAGATCCTTAATCAGCCGACTGTGTTAATCAAAAGGGATGCTATCCTGGATGGGCCGGACCTAATCAGGTGTGCATTTTAAAGAGGGCTTATACTTTCTCTGAACTCAGACAGACTCTCGTGCTGGCCTGGAAAAACCAGATTGTTGTGATCTCTACAGCTACAAGGAAATGAATTCTACCAAGAACCACGAGAGCTTGGGAGGAGACCCGAGCAGAGGCTTACAGGGGACCCCAATCCTGGAGGACACCTGGACCCAGCTAGGCAGGCCCAGACTCCTGAACCATGAAAGCTGTGGGATATTCGACGTGAGTTGTCGTAAACATCTAAGTCTGTGGTAATTCGCTCTACAGAACAAATATAACTAGTAAGGGGGCAAGGTTGGGTTGCGAACCCACACAGCCTGGCTCTAGAGTTCTCACTCGTCACTACTTTTCCATTTGCCACTCTAGATCTGGGACCTGGGGCAGATGGGAAAGGAGCTACTGAGTAGACTGGTCAGAACACTCTGGTCTTATGAAGCTGGGGTTGTCTCATTCTCACCCCATCTACCCAGTACCCATCATGTTTCAGGAACTACATGAGGCATAAACCAGGCACAGAGGCAGGCAGCATGGACCCTGGCACCCAATGTGGGAGAAGCACAAAACAAATAACAATAACAATAATAATTACAATAAGCAAAGGGCTATAGTGAAGTAAAGGTGCTAAGGGAATGTGTAACAGGTCGTAAGGAACACTGTAGCCTATGTCTGAGCAGGAATCCATCAAGCAGAGATGAGGAGAGGGGGAAGAGCTTTCTAGGCAGAGGGAATAGCACATACAAAGGCCCAGTGGTAGGCAAATGCTAGTACAGAGGAGGAACTAAACCAGGTCCCGAGTATCTGGAAGGGAAAGAGGGTCCTGAGAGGGCCGAAGAGGGAGGCAGGAGCCAGCTCCATCGAAATGATACTGCTCGTTACAGCCGACACTGACTGTCTTCCACAAGAGCAATTCAAAGCCACACTGCCCACATTTCATGGAGCACTGGTGGCCCAAAGTCAAAAGCACAGCTTTCTGAGAAGGGAACTAGAAATGCTTTCAGACTCAACAAGCCCTGATAGGCTCATATTGGGATCCTGGCAGCTGAAAATAGAAATCCTTTGCCCTTTGCCTCTTCTTGCATGTAAAAACACAGAGATGGTCGTGGTAAGTGGCTGTGAGAGGTGGGGAGCCCCCCGTAAGCACGGGTCAAGCTGGAGATAAGTCTCCTCGAGGAAACTCGGGAAGAATGGGACCTTTGGGATTATGCAAAAAGAACGGCAGTCTCCTGTCTCCTGACCTTGGGCTTACTGGCAAATGTTGGGGGCCTGACATGCTCTGAGTCACCGGAAGCAGAGCAGCACGTGTCCCAGGACTCTTCCAAGCCTTGGCAGCTGGAGACTTAGAGCCCTGTGCCAGGCAGCAGTGAAGGGAGTCAGGGCATGAGATGGCAGCAGGTGGAGGCCATCTTCTGCTGCTGTCACTTGCCAGCTGTGTGACCTATGGTAAGTTATTAACCTCTCTGAGCCTTGGCATCATCATCTGTCACATGTAGTTTCTACCTCATAGGGTTGTGATGATACAACTAAAGCACAAAAAACACCAGAATTGTATTGGGAACAGAGAAAGTGTGCAAGGAACTGTTGACAACTAGAGACCCTGCTGTTAGGACCACCAAGGCTGTCTATCCCCATCGTCACCATTGTCATGACCATGGTTACCACTACCACCAGCAGCACCATAACCTATAACATACAGAACTGGCTTTATGAAGAAGCTTATAAGCTTTAGTCTTCCACAGTCCGAGAAATTAAACTTAAG
>PITA01019227.1:0-37904 GCA_004023965.1 Spilogale gracilis | reverse complement strand
GGGGAGGGCGTGTGTGTGTGTGTGGGGGGGGAGAACCGGTCAGAACCTTTCCCTCAACTCCACCAGGCCAAGACCAGCCCTCTCCCCAGTCACTCGTAGACAATCATATAATATTCATAAGCCTCATGAATACGCAATGTTCTCATTATGGGGCCGGGGTCTCACTCGGCTCTGCTTTGCCCTTCACCACTCCCTAAATTACCCAGAGAAAGGGCAGCTTGGGGAAAAGGGGAAGAGGGGACCCCCAGATGTGAAGCCAGATGAAGGGGGAGGGGGAACCCGTTGCTGACGGGCGGCTGCAGTCACCGCGGTGCCGGGAGGTTGGGGGGGTGACCTACTGAGAGGGACCCAGGAGCCCCGGAGCCCAGAGCCGCAGAGCCCACTCACCGAGGATCATGCTGAGGACCCAGGCGCCCGGGGTTCCGCGTCGCTCTGTCCCGGGGGCCGTTCTGGCCCGGCTGGGGGTACGGGGGGAGGAGTCGGGGGAGGAGCAGAGGCCGGCCCAGGCGGAGCGGGGGCGGAGCCCGCAGCAGGTGAAGACGGGAGGAGGGGGAACCCCGGCACCTTGAGCTCCAGGAGGGGGCGTCTTGGCCGCTCCTTGCCCCTCCGGCTTTCTCTCCCACTTGCTGCCCCCCGCCCCACCCCGCCCCCTCCTCGGCCCCATCTCCCGGATTTACTGTGCCACTGCAGCCAGGACTGGGGGAACACGACATCTACAAGGCGGTGTGAGGTGATGGAGAAAGCTGGGAACTAAGATGCCTGGGTTCCTGGGAAGGGCTGAGTCTGAGGGCAGGAAGTCTGGTCATGAGTTGATATGGGGTGAGTGATGCCTAAGCACTCTGGAGAGGGACGGGGCCTGTTGGGTGGGACACCTGAGTCCTCTTCAGAGTGATAGGCTGGGCAGGGTCAGTGTGGAGGAGTGCAGGGAATGTTAAGGCCCTTTGTTTCTCTGACTTTGGAGCAGGATGTTTGCAAAGGGGCTGGGTTTTAGAAGTGAAATGGGGAGCTGAAGATAGATCCCGGGGTGATTTCTGGCTGGGGTTCAAATGCCTGGTTCTTGGAAGGTCTGAGTAAAGAAATTGCAATCAATGGACTCAAAGAGGTGGAAAAAGAAGCTTCCAACTGTGATCATTAGGGCTACTAGAAGATGATACCAAACCCAGAACTGAGGCTCAAAGCTATACACATGACCTGAATTGGGGCGGGGATAGGAGCATCCATCAGGCATCAGGACCCCAGGCCCCCAAACCTGGGGCCTTCCCCATTAAGGTGAGCTTGAATTGAAGAGGACTAGTGGGGATGTTTGGTGAGGTAGAGAGGAGGAAGGGGAATAGAACAGAATGTATGGGCTGGGGAGAGGGTCAGGGGGCTGTGCAGGACATTGGATGTATTTTAAGGACTAACAGGGGGACTTGATTAGAGATGAGCAACTGGGACCCCAGCATGAGGCTGGAGTCTGGGAGTCTGTGAAGTGTCTGGGGAAGATGCCGCTGCTATAGCCTGGACCTGTCTATACCTGCCCCAACAGGGAAGGCGGCAGGAGGACTTCCCAGAATGCCATGCAGCCAGCTTCAGACCAGTCCCAGCCAGAGGGAAATGAGGTGTGACTGGGAACTAGAACGCTTGGGATTTAAGGAGGGTGGAGGCAGGGAGGAAGAGGTTGGTAGAAGGGTGGCAGGACTGAAGTCTTGGAACAGTCGAGGAAGGGGAAAGGGGTTTGGGGACTGGCATTCCTGGGTTCAGCAAGGAAGTGGTACTAGCTGGCTAGTTAAAGTATCAGAAGTTCAAGTTCCTGATTCTGGACTTCAGCAGTCTCTAGCCTTTACCCCACTGATCTGATTCGAAGAAAAGATGTTCCAGCTCAAGAGCAAGAGAATGCTGGGGGTTCCAATGCCTTGATCTTGTTCTGATCCAGAGGCCCAGAGTTTTAGGGGACTGTGGTTTTGCTGCCTGAATCTGGTCTTGAGGGAGAATGTAGGGTCTCCTAGCCAATCAGAGGACATCCTCTTACTTCAGCTCTAACCTGCCACCATGTTGTTCAGCCCTAGTATCACAAAGCCTGCTTCTCCCCAGGCCCTGTTATACCCTACTTCCTGCACCACCCCCTCCCCAATTTCTTGCCTCTTCCCATTTTCTCCCCTTTGGTAGAATCACAAAGCCTGCTTCTCCCCAGGTCCTGTTATACCCTACTTCTTGCACCACCCCCTCCCCAATTTCTTGCCTCTTCCCATTTTCTCCCCTTTGGTAGAATCAAAACAAACAAGAGTCAACAGTAAGTGTGCTTGATTGGTGATAGAGACCCCTTTGCCCTCCCTTGTCAGCCTTCCCACACTGCCCCGAGGGACTCTGAGTTAGGGAGGTCTCAGAAGAGGGGTTGCTTAACTTACCAAGGTAAGGCAGCTGGCTGGAGGGCGGGGTGACCTTGCAGGCAGCCCAGGGTGGGGGTGGGGGCAGTGTGCGGGGTGAATTCATTATTGATGAGCCCTGCACCCCAGGCTACTAATGAGCCCAGGCCGGTTGCTCTAATTGATGTCAAGAAACTTGAGACCCCCAGATCAGCTTCCCGCCTGCCAGCTGCCTCTCCTGAGCCCCCTCCCCCACCCTGCACCCCCAGCTGCTGTGTTCCCTACCCGGGGCCTCTTTCCCTTCTCTGCACAGACAGGGAGAGGGCTCAGGCCTCCTAGCCCCCTACCCTCCCATCCCTTTGGATGGCTCAAGTCTCAGGATGAGAGGCAGACACCCTCTGGCGGGGCTGGGAGATTTGGAAGGGGAAACAGACCAGAGCCTGAGTACAGTTCAGGGGCAGGAAGGCAGGTGTTAGATGCAACTTGGCCTTTCTGAACCCAAGGAATTCCTTTCTCATATTGTGTACCTTCAGGAGAGATCCTGTCATTCTCTGAGAATCAGAGGTACAGGTAGATCACAGACACACCCATGACACCAGCCCAATACCCCATACAGCTCACTTCCTTTCCTCATTTCCTCCTGCCCATAGTGTAAGAAATCTCAGATCTGGCCCCTGGAGTTTGGCTGAGGCCAATCCCATCCCTCCTCCAGCAGAGAAATATGAGATGTCCTTCCTTGAGAATTCCTAGTGCCTTGTTATGCATCAGCTGCCATCCTTGGAAATTCTGGGGGGCTTTGGCCTTGCTAGGTCTCTTCCTCCTTGATCTTCCAGGAGAGATCCCTTTAAGGTGATGCAGGCACTGCTAGGCAGGAGCCTAAGTGAGTAAGAAAAGGGTGATGGGAGAAAGAGGAGCTGGATTTCATGGACTCCCCGCCCAAATTCCCATAAATTTGTGGGCATGCTGCCCTCTGGTGGTTGAATTCTGGTCTAGCATGACATGGCCATCTTTGTCTCCCAACAATTCATTAGAATTTCTGCACTTCTCTCCTTCCTCTTATGGTACATTAGGACTGGCCTTGAAAAGACAGAGGACCCCGAGGGGCTCCCTCACTTTGATTTCTCTTCAAAGACCTAAACCCTAGGCTGTGTTGGTAAGAATGAGGGCTTTCTCTGTCAGACTAGGCTGAATTGACTCTGCTCTGGCACTCACTTGGTGACCTTGGGCAAGTTATATAACCTCTCTGGACCTCCATTTTCCCTTGTATAAGTGGGGTTAATTGTACCTACTTCACAGGACTACTGAGAGAGAAGTTAAATAAAATAACCTATGTAAACTATTTAACACCCTCTCTACCTACCAGCATACAATGAGCAATCAAAACAAAATAAAAACCTAACTGGCTTTCTTCTGATTTCATTTTGTGGCTTTTTCTCTCAAGCCATTTCATTATTCGGATTTAGAGAAGCCCAGGTGAGTCTTCCCGACCATCTTCCCTCATCTTCAACTGGACTGCCCGCTTTGCATTCTTCCCTTAATGCTTAAAACCCAAGGAGAAGGGATTCTTTTTCTTCTCTCTGGGAGGTGCTGGGAACCAGATATGGTAGGGCTGGGTGATGGGCAGGAGTCAAGCCCTCCTTTCACCCCTTCCATCATTTCTTTCACCTAAGAGAAGGGAACTCAAAAAGTAGTTCCATAGTTCCTGGGGGTCATACTCCTCTGACCCCTAAGGAAAGAAGCTGTGAAAAACAGACATTTCCTCTCCATCAAGTCATCTGGTTCCAGGATGGCTTTGGAAAGAGTAGGGTAGGACACAAATTCCAGCTCTGGTCAGTGGGGGCACCGGGCCGGGTTTATTGCACTTGCAACAGAGTTTAAATAAGTCCCGGACGTCCGGAGCTGAGGTGAGGGGGGATTGGGAAGGGAGAAAGGGGCAGCGTCAGTGCAGCTAGTGGGCAGAACCCAAATCCTGCAGGCCCAGGACAGTGGGCTCCCCTTTTTTCTGGGGGACTGGGAGAGCCTGCGCCTGGGCCGGGCTGAGGTTCCAGACCTGTTACCATCATGGCCCCTTCAGGGTCCTGGGCAGTTCCTGACTTTTCCCAAGTCAGAGGTGGATCGGGCCTCCAGGCCCAGGTCTGGAACAGGCTCAAATGTAGTCCTGGATCTGCTTGGTTAGGTTACCAACGTCTGAGTCTGGGTCCCAGATCAACCCTAGGCCCCAGGTTCGATCTGGCCCCATTAGAGTTCTGAGTCCTCTTGGAGCTGGTTCTGAGCCAGCATGATCCTTATTTGGGATCTGTCCTGAGCTGGGCCTGGGGCACCATCCACAGTTAGTGTTCCTTGTTGGCCCACCAGGGTGGGGGCTGTCCAGAGCTTCCACGTCTCACTCCCTGGGCTCCAGGTTCTTAGCTGGGGGCTTCCTGTGGATCTTTGGCAAGACTGAGGATAGACCTTTGCAGCCTGGAGCTGGACAGGAAGTCCTGGTGGCACATCTGGCCCAGAGAACTGGGATCGGAGTCCTCAGGGCTGATTCCAAGTTGTTTTCAGGAAATTTTCTCCAAAATGCAAAGGCGACAGGGAGGCTGGGGCCTCTATCCCTGGATCTGAGTTCCCCCATCCATGAGGAGGGCATGTGTAAACGAGGGTCCTTCACAGTGCATGGGGGGAGGGGATCCCAGCTCCTCACCTCCCGGCTCTGGCCCTTCAAGTATGTCTCTAGGCTGGGGAGAGGAGCTTCTCCCTGGCCCTCAGCACCTTCAGGAAGTGCCCAGCCCCCTCCCTGTCAGTAGACTGTGGGTGAGGGGACTGGGCCTTGATGATTGGGAGTCTGGGATTGGGAGGAGTCAGGCATCAGAGGTGGCTGGTGGCTTGAGTTGAGCTTTTTCCATGGCGGTGCCGTAAGGGAGGGAGCGTTTGAAGAATCCGAGCTAATGAGGGGATAAGAGGGAGAATTTAGATATTCAAGCTTTCATTTCTCCCCAGGGCTTATCCCAAGAGAGAATGAAGAGGATTTTAGTGTTTCCAGTCTCCCCAGTTTGCAAAACTGCCCTAAATCCTGGCTGCTAGACTACCTCTCCGATAGGTCCAATGGACCAGGAGGGCTAAAGCTGGGATTGCTTTTGGTATAAGGGGTTCATTCATCAGCGCTGTAAAACTGCCCTCAGGTACACCGGGGATGGCAAACAGGTCTGATTCAAGTTCTATGTCTGAATGCTTAGGAGCACCTGCCTCTTGAGAAGGATTCTGAGGCCACTTCCAGGGTATAGACAATTAGTGATGGCTGCCATTAATTATTTGGGGAAGGGACAGCACAAATGCCACATATTTGCCACTCGTGAATGGCACTGATTTTACAAGTCTAGGCAAACTTATCAGTTTGAATCAAGAGACTCCTTCTAAGTTAGAGGCTGTGGAATGAAGGGAAGGATTTTACAGGCAGGATCAGCATAGCATGCTGCCAGAGGGGGCATGTGGCTGGAGAACTGGTCTGGAGATAGATGCCTGGGACTATGTTGGGTTAAAGGCAGAACGTGATGAAGGAGTGGCCAAGTCACAAGCAGGACGCTGACCTTGTAGAGGATGTAGATGAGCAGCCCTAGGAGCAGGAGACCAATAAGGATGGCTAGGATAATGATCCACAGTGGAACGCCGTGACTGCCTTCTGCCTTGGTCCACTGCACAGCTGTGGCCACCTAGGGAGCAAGCCAGGAGAAGTCACTGAAAAGCCATTAGTTCTCCCCACCCTATATTTGGTTCCCACTTGCCATCAGACCTGGCCCACCTCTCACCTCCTAGGTTGGGCTAACAGAATTCTGAACTTCAAAATTTAAATTCCCAAGATGTGCATTATTGTCTCTTATTTTTGGGTCTTCACATCTGCTAATTTCCTCTGCCCAGAGAATATACCTTTCTTAACTGATTAGCCCGGTAATTCCTAGCTATTCTTCAGGTCTCAGCTGAAACATCACTTCTTTTAGGCAGCCTTTCCTGACCCTGCAAGACTGAGTTTAAGTGTCCCTCTGGGGGTGCCTGGATGACTCAGTCGTTAGGCATCTGACTTCAGCTCAGGTCATGATCACCAGATGCTGGGATTGAGCCCCGGGTCAGGGTCCCTGCTCTCCAGGAAGCCGGCTTCTCCCTTTCCTAGTCCCTCTGCTTGTGGTCCCTCTCTTGCTGTCTCTCTCTGTCAAATAAATAAATATAATCTTTAAAAAAAAGTGTCCCTCTGATGTATTCCCATAAATATCCTGGCACTTGTCATACTGTGTTCTCACTGCCCGCTAGCCTGTGAACTCCAAGAGCGAAGAGACTCTGTTCATCTTGCTTATTGTTATATCCCCAGGACCTAGCACAGGCCCTGGCACACAGGAACGCTTGATACATGTTTTGGTACAATAACAAGGCCAGCCTTCACCAGTGTCCCAGTCCTAGTGCCAGGTCCAGTACTCTGAGCCTTAGCTTCCTTGGCCCAGACCTCGGCCCAGGTTCACCTGAAGTTCCTTTCGGGGAAACTGCTGAGGCAGGATTCGGTAGGGCATCTTCAGGGCTTCATACACAGCATCACACTGCAGGCTAAAAGGCTGGTGCTCCCGCTGCGGGTAGGGAAGAGGAGCTCAGGGCAGCCCCTCTTGGGATCTAGAGGACAGAGGGCTTCCCGCGATCTGGCTCAGGTTGTGACCTTTCCCTATTCTGGACTTACTCTCTCCTGAATATCTGTGTTCCTTATATGAGATAACAAATGTGTAATTAAATACTTACAGCTAAATAATGTATAATTAGATGGCTACATGTTCAATAAAAATTTTTTTTGAGACATTAATGTGGATCAAGCACCCAGGAGGACACTGTCTGGCCCACAGCGTTTGCTCAATAAATGACTGCTCTTTACTATTCCTACAACTGCTTGCCTCTCCACTGTGAATTCATCTTCCATTTCTCTTGCTGGTCTCTCCCTCCAGTTCTCCCTCCTCTGAACGGGCCTGGAGAGGGAGGCTATCACTCCCAGTATGGCCACTAGGTGGCATAAAGGACACGCAGCCTGGCCTAAGCAAGGTTGAGGAAGGGGAGCTGGAGTGTCTGGGTGCCATTCACCAAAGGAGGTGGTTGGGGCGGGTAGGGAAAGGGAGGGTATGATTAGACCGCCGTGAAGGTCAAGGGTCAGGGCGGAGGTAAGGCTTCCTCACTTGCAGGAAGGTCTTGGCCCACACTCGGAAATGCAGTTGCAGACTTCGGCTCTCTTGCCGGTGCAGTGGCCCAAGCTCACAACGCAGCCTGAGACACTCCACCTCAGGGCATTTCTGGGAAGAAAGAAGAGGCTTGAACCCTGAGTTCTGCCCTTCCGGTGGCTCCGAGAACCCAAGTCCCAGTATGACTCACTAGGATCTGAGGTCCTGAGGAGGCTGGGCTCCGGCCTGAAGCTTCCCGTCTTTGTAGCCGATGATGTTGGGAACCCTCCAGGTCCAACTGGAAGAAGGAAGAGACTGTTAGCTGCCATTCCCATCTCATCACAGTGTCCAAGTCATCCAGCACCTAGGTTCCAGAGCAGCTTCAGTCTGTTCTCTCTTTTTCTTTTTCCTAAAGATTTTATGATTTATTTGACACAGAGAGAAAGAACACAAGCAGGGGTACGGCTCAGAGGGAGAGGGAGTTAAACAAGCTCCCTGCTGAGCAGGGAGCCCGATATGGGGCTATGGGGCTCCATCCCAGGAGCCTGGGATCATGACCTAAGCTGAAGGCAGACGGTTAACCAACTGAGCCACTCAGGTGCCCCTCCCCTTTCAATTTTAATTGTCTGTTATTCTCTACTAAACTGTAAGCCCCATGAGAGTGAGGACCTTGTGAGTTTTGTTCACTGAGATATTTCCTGAGCCTGTAACAGTGTTTAGTGTAGACACTCATTTACTTAAATGTTGCCAATGAGCAAAAAAACTTTAAACCAGGCATTAGGCCCCAGGAAAACAGGTCTGAAGATGGCTTCCCAGAGAAGGTGGGACAGAGATGGGCCCTGGAAGTATGCCAGGGCAAGAAGGGAAGGATATTTCAGGCAGTGTATAAAAGAGTCTTTTTCCTTCCCACAGCCTTGAGGTTTCTGTGGTCCTTCTGCCCCTCTTCTGGTCCTAGCTTTAGGCACATCCTTTTGGCTCTTCCAGGCCTCCAGTGACCTTCCCCAACCTCCCCAGCCCTGGTCTTCCCTCCCATGCCAGTCTCCAGGCCTCTCACCTCCAGGTTCTGTGGGTTGGGGGGGTGACTGGTGGTGCAGTTGTCAAGTCCTGTCACCCTGGTCATGTAGAGAAGCTGCTGACCTTCCAGAGTCCGGGGACAACTGAGCTCCAGCATGCCCCGGCTAATGGAGCTGGGGCCCTGGTTGATGAGCTGAGGGGAGGGGAACACAACCATTCTGAGAAGGAGGGGAGGGCTTGTGCCCTCCTGAGACCCTGGGTCACCGTGGCCCACCATCCCCTGCTGCATGTTTCCTATCTCAGAAGTGAAGGAGGCAATCAATAGGCAAAGACAAAATCCTCTCTAGCCCCTCCACTCCCAGCAGCCTGCCCTGAACCGAGCCCCCGGCCTCTACCATTCCTCACCTCATAGACGTGGTGGAAAGCAGGGCCCACATCTCCTTCCTCCTGAGGCTGGTCTCGGGGATGCCAGTCACTCACTGGGAATAGCACTGCCTCAGGTTTGGAGACACTAAGGAGGAGAGTGGTTTAGAGGACAGTGGAAGCGATCCTATATGCATCCTTTCCTAGAAATATCTCCCTTTCTAGAAAGACCACATTTTGCCTGGGCACTTACGCATTAAGGGAGACCTGGGCGTGAGCCTCCACTGAGAGTCGGAAGGAAACCACTTCGCTTTGTGAGTTGTTGAGATTCTTGCTGCAGGATGGAGGAGAGACTGAGGTGGTGCTGGGGCCCAGCCGGGGAGAATGACCCCCTGCACCCGGATCCAGCCCACCCAGCCTCTCACCCCCTACTACCTACCTGAGAATCTGGAAGTCAAACTGGATGGTTTTCTTTGTGTCCCGGAGGTGCGGGACTGTGAACCGAAGGCCACCCCAGACCTGCAGGCCGAGGAGGGAGGACAAAAGAACCCGTCACACGGGGCATTTGCCTCACCCCAATTTCAGCCCCCTTCCCTATTCCACAGCTGTGCTCTGGAGAGGCTGGTCACTGCCCTCCGGATCCTCTTTCCTCTGTCAGACTTACGCTCGCTCCTGCCTTCATGGGGTTGCCCAGGTCACACACCAGCAGACGGCTCTGGTTCGCAGCAGAGTAGTCACAGCTCAGGCTGGAGAAGTTCTGGAGGTGGGGTGGGTATAGGTAAGGTTAGGGTGCCCCTCTGAGGGGGTCCCCTCCCACCCTCCCAAGCCAAACCTGAGCGGCCCCTCTCACCCCCGGGTTTCTGACGAGTCCGGAGTACTCAGCCTCTGGAGGGGCTATGACCCGAAGCTCGGCCTCATAGGCACCGCCCTCACCCACATTCTGGGCATGGAAAGTTAGATTCAGGGAGTTCTTGTCGCCCAGGTACACGTAGTTCTGCTCCCTGAAGGGGAAACACAGGGTAAGGGACACTGGGAAATGAACCCCCAAACCAGGACAATGAACCATAATAATAATGTAATTGGTGCCACTTAATGAGTTCCAACTCTACAGACAGCACTAGGCCAGATGCTTGATTTTTTTTTATTTTTTATTTTTGAATATTTTATTTGTTTATCTGTCAGAGAGACAAAGAGAGAGCGTGCACACAAACAGGGGGAGCAGCAGGCGGAGGGAGAAGCTGATTCCCTGCCGAGGTGGGACTCGATCCCAGGACCCTGGGATTATGACCTGAGCCGAAGGCAGCTGTTTAACTGACTGAGCCCCCCCCCAGGTACTTTATGTAGTTTATTTCACTCAGTCCTTCCAAAAAGGCAGAGAAATTGATGCTATCATTCCCACTCTACAGATGTAGAAGCTGAAGCTCAGGGGCACTTGAGTGGCTCAGTGGTTAAGCCTCTGCCTTCAGCTCAGGTCATGATCCCGGAGTCCCAGGATCAAGCCCCGCATCAGGCTGCCTGCTCAGCGGGAAGCCTGCTTCTCCCTCTCTCACTCCCCCTGGTTGTGTTCCCTCTCTGGCTGTGTTTCTCTCTGTCAAATAAACAAAATCTTAAAAAAAAAAAAAAAAAAAAAAAGAAGCTGAAGCTCAGAGAAGTTGAGTAACTTCCTAAGGTCACACAGTTTGCTAGTATGTCCCTATTCTCTTTCTAGGTGCCAGGTGCTTCTAAACTTCATTTGTCCTACTATGAGATCTTGGCATCTGGAATCCCCTAGCTTGACGTTGGCCTTCACTTACCCAAACACTTCCAGCTGTAGGTCCGGCACACAGATGTTGTCTTCTCCACAGTCCAGCAAGATCTGAGCCTGAGGAGCAGGATAGCCTTGAGAGGGGGAGTTTAGACCTCCTCCTGAGCTAAAGGCTCCTTCCTCCAGGGCCCTGCCCTGGGTGCCCAGGGCTCTCTCTCCCCAGGTCTCATCTCTCCCCCCTCTCCTCACCTTGTCCTCTATGCGGCTCTTGCTCTGATAATGTAAGACTGGCCGGAGGCCATGACTGTCCACAGGGGCTTGGGGGTCCAGAGAGAAGTTGAGAGCGATATGAATTGGAGAGAGCTTGTCTCGGAATTCTGACTCATTCTGGGGGTGGGTGGGGGAGAGAATTCACTGTGTCAGGGGACACCGGGGACTTGATGGTCTTGCTCCTTAGCCTCTCGCATCTCTCTTTGTCCACTCAGGACCCTCGAGAATCCAGGTATCCAAATCTGACCATTCTCTTTACTTCCGAGACCCTGAGAGCCTGGTTCCTCAGATGGAAGGGCCCTTTCTTCAGCCCCTAAAGTCCCAATCCTCTCACTGGAATCTCCCAATCTCTTTTCTTTTCTTTTTCTTTTCTTTCTTTTTTTTTTTTTTTAAAGATTTTATTTATTTGAAAGAGAGAAACACAGCGAGAGAGGGAACACAAGCAGGGGGGTGAGAGAGGGAGAAGCAGGCCTCCCGCCGAGCAGGCAGCCCGATGTGGGACTCGATCCCGGGTCTCCGGGATCATGACCTGAGCCGAAGGCAGTTGCCTAACCAACCGAGCCACCCAGGCGCCCCTAATCTCTTTTCTTTTAAGAGGGGCTCCAATTCTCTGTGACTCCCTGCCCAGGCCAGTCTGTTCTCCGGTTTGGGGGCCATACTCTGAGGTAGATCTTCATCTCTCTGCAGTCTTCCCGAGCCCCATTCTGGATGAGCAGGGTCTGGGTCAGGGTCGCCTGTCTGGAGGCCAGGAAGAGTGCCCGCCGTACTCCCCCCTTCTGCTTCTGCCAGTCCAACTGGAGCTCCACTGTGAAGCCTGCAGCCAGGAACACATGTTCGGGAGAATCTGTCTCTCTCTCTTAACCTATTCAGAGAGAAGGGAGGTGCCAAAGTTCCCGGCCCCTCCATCCCCTATCCCAAGGCCTCAGAGACTCAGGCAGTCTCCCTCACCAATGGAGTCAGGAACGTGTTTTCCAGAAGCATTGAGGCAGAAGCTAAGGTTGATGCTGGAGGAAGACCAAGAGGAAAGCTGGTGTATCCAACAAAAAGCCATCCTATCCTCCACCTACCTCCCAGGCAGACCCAGACTGGGACAGCCGCATTTGTCCCCTACCACAGACCTGGCATCCCTGCCCACTCCCAGGCACAGACTGAGGTATTTCAGACCCATTTCCTGTCATCTCCTGGGCCCAGCTCACCAGGCCACAGGGTTTCCCTCCAAGCTGCAGCTGCGCTCCTCTGGGTTGAACATGGCAGGGAAGATGGTGAGGGAGGCACTGGTAGAGACAATGGGGCGGCCCCTGCCAAGAGTGGATATGAGGTCAACAGAACTAAGACTTCTCTGGAATCCGGGCACAGGCAGCTGACAAGCCCCAGGAAGCCAGTGTCCTTTGCACACTTTCCCAACCTCAGCCCTACTGAGGAATTCCCCAGTTCCCACTTTTCCCAGGCTGCCCCTCTCAAGTTCATACCTGTACACCACAGCCTTGTCCATGCCGAAGGACCCCACAATCAGATCTACAAGAAGTCAAGAAACTATCCCTTACGGCAGTCCCCAAATCAAGACCCTTCCTTCCTAACCTCTTCTAGGTCATCGTTCAAAGGAAATCCAGGTGAGGGGACAGCGCCTTTGGTGGCATTACTCTAGGACTGTACCCAGGAGCTCAGGAAAGCACAGGAGGGGGGAGGGGTCTGTGACCTGGAGAATTCTAAGGTGAAAGGGCCTCAGCCATTACTCACCAGGGTATCCGTTGCCATCCAGGTCTCGGCCTCCTCGAAGTGCAGAGCCAAAGAAGTCCGGCATGTGACCAGCTGCCCACAGGGGCAGCAGAACCTGGGATGGCTTAGAGCCCAGCCCCCCTGGACCCCCAGGGAATATAAACACCACTCCCTGCTGGGTCTCTCCACCAAAAGGAGCTCCAATGGCTACATCTGCAAGACACACGACACACACAAATCAGGAGCCTGGGAATCCAGGAGTCCAAATCCCTACCACCAGAGCCCAGAAGCCAGGATCCTCTTTTTCCCATCTGTCATTCCCAGTTCTCCAATCTCTTGAAGTCCCAAGACCTGGACAACAGGACTAAAGTTTGCACAACCTCCCTGGGGAGTCACTGGGGGTCTGGGTATCTTAGCTGATAGCCACGGTCTCCCCAGATTCCTTCTGACTCAGGCCCCAGACTCCTCCTCAGCTCCTGGTGCCCATGGCACTTACCATTGTAGCCATCCTGGTCCAGGTCCCCGAGGGGGGTCAAGGAGCTGCCAAATCGACCAAACTCATCCTGGCCCGTGAGGGTCTGGGTGGGTGTGGGCTCCATGCCACCTGGCTGCCGCAGGTAGACATAGACCCTGCCCACCTCCTGAGGCCGCCCATCAGCCGTCCGCTCCATGAGCAGCGGCGCCCCCACCAACAAGTCATCCAGCCTGAGGGGAGGCGGAAAACCGACATATCCTGAGACCCTACCTTGTCACCTCCCTTTCCCAGTCCCACTGCCCGGAAATCTGAGGCATCCTGCATCCCAGGCTCTCTCCCACCCAAGCAAGAAGACTGGAGGTCTTTAGCCCTCAGCTCTCTCCTGGCTCCTGAAAGGCAGGCATGGGAGGAGAATCCAGAGGGAAACTCTCCTTGCGTTTTTCTGTCCCACTCCCACTCTTCAGTCCTGGATCTGGAAGGGCATGGCATTGTGCCCCTTTTCCACTACTCACCCATCCCCGTTGATGTCTGTTGCAGCCACTGCATAGCCGAAGTAGGAGGCCATCTGAGGTGGGGGTTGACAAAGGGGCAGCTTTGGGTCACAACTAGGAGGTCACTCGACAGAATCAACAGGGACTGTGAGGGGAAGGTCAGAGACTCCCGGGAGCCTGAGAAGTTGGGCTGAGCTTACTGGGTTGGGGCTGGGACTTCGTTGGCAGAGGACCAAGCTAGGTTGTGTGTGTGGAGTGTCCTCACCTGTTCTCCCGAGAAGTTGTAGAGGGACCGGATGTCTGAGCCATTAAGGATGGTGACCTGGGGAGGAGAAGACACACCCATTGGCGGTGAACTCCCAGACCATCCCATGGGTGGAGGACAAACTGGTACGGGATTCCCAGGGGGGAGGCATTTGTTAGAGACACAGACCACTCATCTCCTAATGCCCTCCAGACTTTACATTTCCAGCTCTATGCCAGGTAGCTCCATTACATGGCAACTTCACTAGTTTTCTCCATATGACTGATCAACTACTGACGGATCTTATATTTTATCTGTCCGTGTCCATCTCTACCCACTAGAATGTACGATCAGTGTGGGCAGGAGTTCCGAATTGTTCTTTTCTTTCTCCCTAAAGCCTTAAATAGTGCTTGGTGAGCAGCAGACAATAATCACTGGTTGAATGATGAATGCAGCTGAGACCTCAGTCATTCCTCACCCCTCAGCCCTCCCAAACCACCAACGCTCCTGGCTCCCCTCTGTCCCTGCTTAGTGACTGGCCCTTGACTCCTTGCCCTCATCCCCACTCTTGCTGCTGTTACTCTGGTGTGAGTCCTCTCCCAGGACTGCTGGATGGCACCCTGGCTGTCTCCCTGCCCCTTGGCACCCTGCCTCCACCACAGGAGATGGACAGATAGTCCCAGAGCGGCTCCAGGAGG
Source organism: Spilogale gracilis (assembly GCA_004023965.1). Classification (NCBI taxonomy): domain Eukaryota; kingdom Metazoa; phylum Chordata; class Mammalia; order Carnivora; family Mephitidae; genus Spilogale; species Spilogale gracilis. The sequence continues at coordinate 23,379 of PITA01019227.1, read as the reverse complement.
GACACTTCTGACTTGGAAATCCACAGTGATTCCCTGCAGCCATTGCCCAAATTCTCAACTTCTTGGCTGGCCCTCTGAGGTCCTGGGGAATCTGGCTCCCACCTATCTGTTCTGCCTCAACATTTCCTTATTTTCCTCATCCTCAATCAGCCCATGAGTGCTACAATGGCCTAACTTTCTTTTCCTTTTCTTTCCCATGCTTTTCATGCTCCTGTCCAGATACCCTCTTGCCTCACCTCCACAGATCTTTCATAGAACCTTCTCTGATTCGTTCCTGCCCTAAAAAAGGTACTCCTTCCCCTAAACTGCTCTACCCTCTTAACCACTTTGCTGAAATTTATCATAGTGCAAAAAGAAGGCTGACTTTGGGAGTGCCTGGGTGGCTCAGCTGGTTAAGTGTCTGCCTTCAGCTCTGGTCATAATCCCAGAGTTCTGGGATCGAACCCCACAACGGGCTCCCTGCTCAGTGGGGAGTCTGCTTCTCCCTCTCCCTCTACTGATCCCCCTGTTTGTGCTCTCTCTCAAATAAATAAAATCTTTAAAAGATTTTTAAAAAAATAACCTTTAAAAAAAAAAAGGCGGCTGACTTTGGAATAAGACAGATCTGATTTTAAGTCTCTCTCCAGCCACCTACTAACTGGGTGATCTTAAACCACTTTCCTGGTCTCAAAGCCTCAGCTTTCTCATGTGGAATATGTGCATGGTATTATCTAGTCCCATAAGCTTGTTGTGAAGAATCGAAATCATGAGTGGGCAGAGCCTGCTGTACCCAGAGGGGCTCGGGTATAGTATCTGCCCCTGAGATTATAACTGCACCCGTGTCTTACCTTACAACTTCAATTAGAAGCACCTTATGGGATGGGGTACACTGTATTATTCATCTTCTCGTCTCTCGTCTTGCCTTAATAAATGCTGTTAATCGAATGAACTCCTGTGGCATTCTTATCTATGTTCTTTTTAAAGCACTTGTCATGGTCTAATAATAACACCTACCAGTTGTACACTGCCTAAGAGTTCACCAAGTGCTTTCACTGGCATTATCTCATTTCATCCTTACAAGAGCCTTGTGAGGTCAGAACTATTATTATCCCATTATACAGAGAAGAATGAGGCTCAGAGAGGCTAAGTAGGTTTAAGGATTTTATGGAATGAAGTGGGGTACAAATAAATAACAGAATGATTCATCTGGTGTAAGCGTCAGTACTTGAACCCAGGTCTGCCTCCAGAGTCTGGGTTCTGATCCACTTTTTGAGCCCTCACAAACTGCGGTGCATAGTTCTTTGTGATTAGCCAGGGGAGGGGAAGGGAATGGAGGGAGGGAGGACCAAGCTGTGTCTTACATAACCATAAGTAAGGTTCCCTTTGGGCACACCAGCAACAAAATCTGCAAAGAGAAGAGAAAGTGGGCTAAGGGTGGGGAAAGGGGAATCAGACCAGAACGGGGTCTCATTCCTGGGGCCCTGGGTCCTGGATCTTCTCCATCCATCCCCTCCCTTGGCCCCAGCCTGGGGACACACTCACCTTCTGTGTCGTCACCACTGAATTCACCCACAGCCACAGAGTATCCTGGGGGACAGGGTGAGTGGATATCAGTATTCCTATGGGGACTCCTCTGCTGTGGCCCAACCTCCAGTTCCTTCCCCACCCCTACTGGGCCTTCATATGCAGCCTGCACACAAGCATGGCAGAAGGGCTGTGGATGCCTGAGTGGGAGAAGAGAGGTGGGGCGAGTCGGGGCAAAAGCGTCTGAGGTTCCTTCCCCAATTGCTCGCTCACCCAGGTAGCTGTCGTCGTAGATGGAACTGGCCTGGCGGGTCTGCAGCTGCCCCTGCACCAGGTTGATCAGGTACTCGGGGTAATAGGATTTTGCAATCTGCTCCTGGGTGGCTGACAGGATCTGGCCTGGGGAAGGGGACGTGGAGATGGATGGACAGAGAAGGAGGCGGCAGGGGGAGGGGGCACGGGGAGCCGGCAGGGTGGCACTGCAGAAGTTCAGGGAAGGGAAGCTTGTGGAGGGTGGTGGAAAAGGATATATATATCTCAAGAAAAAGAGAAGAGAATCCGGACGGGGCAGAAGAGGGAAGGATGGTGACCTCAGGCGGGAAGAGGGATGAGAGGCTGTGTGCCACGGGATGAAAGGACAGCAGAGGAAGGACTTACCTTGCCAGAAATAGCTCCCTGGTCCACCCAGGACCACACGCCCAGTCTGTAGGGGGAAGAAGAGGAGTCCACATCTGGTCCTGACTCCTGGGTGTCACCACCCACAGCCATGTCCCTCCCAGACCCCCCTCTCACCTTGGTGAACTCGGCGCTGAACCCGCCTTGGCAGTAGCCCTGTCCTGCAGCCCAGCTGAAATCTGTGAAGGGGAGAAGGTGGTGGGGAGGAGTCTGGCACAAACGGGTGTCGCAGGAAAGAAGATGGAGGTTGGGGAGTGGGGCACCAGAGAAAGGCCCTCCCTGGACCTGACACTGATTTGACAGGCTGGCTGGGGGGTGGTGGGGACTCCCAGAGAGAAGCAGACATGGGGCACAAGTCCCCCTTGCCCTACCTGAGCGGCAAGGTGCATACTCCAGAATTCGGGTGAAATTGTCTGTGGAGAGGTAGCAGGTGCCCACGGGATCGCTCAGTGGCTCCTTCTCTGTGCGCCAGCTGTATAGAGGAGCACAGGCCTGGCAGGGCCCGGGAGGACGGGGCTGCAGGTTAGTCCGACGGGGCCTCTCCTCTCTCCCTCAGGCCTGTACTCCACTATATTCAATGGCTGCCCATCCCTTATTGCCACACCACTGAGCCTGCTGGGCCCTCACCAAGATGGAGGAGCCGTGGGCTCGAACTGTTGCTCCGAACCACTGCAAGGACTTGTACTCCACAGGCTCCTCTTCCTCTGGGCTGGACACTAAGGACTCTAGGACCCGAGAGCCTTGGAGAAGTGAGAAAAGGCAGTCAGGCTGGGCCATGGACAGCCAAGCCCTCGAGCAGCCCCCACCCTCAGCCTGGAAGCACCCGGGCGGGCGCTTGCAAACCCTGAGCGCCATGACTCCCTGGGAGGAGTGGGGAAGGGTCTTTAGAATCTTTGTGCAGCCTGACTCACCCCTTCCCCAGATACTTGTGCACACACACCATGCACGCATCCCCAGAACCCAGGTTTTCTAGAGTTTCCTTCCCCTCGTTCCGTGCCTCCTCACCTGGCTGGGAAAGGCTGACTGCCTGCAGTAAGGTGAAGGCAGGAGGGTGGTGGCGAAGGCAGGCTATTAACCTCGAGGGTAGTCCTCTGACTCCATTTCTCTGTACCTGGGTCCAAGTCTCTAATAGCACCTTGTTCCATCCCCTTTCTTGTCTGGGTCTTTGTCTCCTTATATTTCTCTCTCAGTCCCTTCATCTCCCTTTCTTCAAGCCTTATCTCTGGCCTCTAGAAGACAGTTTTTGTCTTTCTTTTGATTCTCATCTTTCAGGTTTAAAAAAAAAAAAAAAGCCTGTTTCATGATCTTCTCCCAGCTCCTGCCATTGTCTCCATCTCTTTTATCTCCTCTCTTTTTGTTCCTCACCCCAGTTTTTATCTGCAGAGCCGGACTGTTCAAGTTCGCGTCCCTGTTCCACCATCTATTAGTTGCATGACCCTATTAGACAAGTTAGTTAACCTCCGTTTCCTCATCCACGCAATGGGGATAATACCTTACCCCAGGGTTGAAAGGATTAAGCAAGTTAAGGTATGCAGAGTGTTGGCAACAGTGAGCGAGTGCTCTGGAAGCATCAGCTGTTATTTCTGTCTTTCCGTCTGGGTCCCTCTGGGTCCCTCAGCGGGGCTCCCATCCTCCTCTGCGTCTACTCCAGACCTGGAGCTCCTTGAGGGCAGTAGTCTCACCCTGTTCCGGTCCCCACAGCCCCGGCACAGTGCCCGGCAGGCACTGTCACTTAGTCAGTGCTTAGTCGCATGAACTGAAAAGTCTGTGTGGCTCTCCCTGTCTTTGTGTTGCTGCCCCGGCCTCCCAGAGTTGTGGGTGATTCAGGGGAAATGAGAGCCACATGTTTCTGAATCATGCCCGCCCTCCTTGGGCTGGGCTGGACTGGGAACGTGGTAAGTGTGCCACGGGGAGCCGCGGCACTGCAGCTTCCTGGAGCTGGAGCGCCGGGGCGCGGGGACTGCACGTGGCCACAGAACGCTGCAGACTCCGCCCCCACTCGCGGTGCCACTCGGCCCGCCCTCCCCCCCACCGCAGTACCGCCCCCAGGCCCCTGCCTTGCTTCCCGGCCTACCCAACCCGGTTACCTTTACTGTCAAATTCAACGGGTGTGCAGTGTACCGGGCTGGCGCCCCAGGGACAGAGGTAGACAGCACCGCCCTGCAGCACTCCCGGCTGGCTGGTGTTAGCCTTGGGCGCTCCCACCAGCACGCTGACCCTGTGAAGGGGAAAGGAGAGGCGGTTCAGAGGGACTCCTAGCTCTCCTCCAGTCTCCCCAGGCCTCTGGGCCAGGGGCTGGCTGGGGGTGGGGTAGCTGCCCCCTGGGTTGTATTTATATCTCTGAAGATGCCACAGATGCCGGAGGCACAGGCTGGAGTCAGGTGGTCCCCATGTGCCGCTGTCACTAACACAACCACCCGCCTCCACCACCTTCCCTTGTTATTAGAAAGAGGAGGAACCAGAGTCAGTTCTGGGTAGGGAACAGGGGCCAGAGGGCCTGGACCCCAGTTTCTCCATCTCCCTTGTGGATCTGTCAGGACTGGACACGCAGCCCCTGGAGCTTCAGGGTCTCCTCACTTAGCCTCTACTCTGTTGTCCCAAGCCAAAGCCCTTCTCTAGGCCAAGACCTAGGCATCTGGTCTCCCAGCCTTGGGGCGTGTAGGAGGAAAATGTGAGTCTTGGAAATCAGTCAGTAGAAGCGGAGAGAGGAGCCTGGAGGATGGTTAAGACAGATTCCCTGGGGCCTGGACCTGCCTGCCCCTGGGCTCTAGGATAGACCTCCCCATCTTGGTTGGATTCCTGTTCAGCCCCTGAACCTCTTTCCCACACACCATCCCTAGGCGTCTGAATTCAGATCTTGCCCTGCTGGGTGTTGATTCTGAACATGGTGCTTCGAGACAATGAGGAGAAAGTTGCCTTTGATGGGGGGGGGGGTGTCTTATGTAACGGGGTGGTCATGGTTAAGGCCCCAGGCAATCTTTCCAGCCTTTGGCTCAGCCTCTACCACAGTCTTTGAGGTCCCTTGGCTCCCTCTATGTAGCCATCAGCCCTGCTGGTTTTCTCCTCCAGGGTCTCCCACAATGACTGATTCTGGCAACCTGGGGCAACTGGACCCAGGCCCTGGGCCAGAGTCCCTGTCAGCTTGGCCTCTCTTCTCCTTCCTTGTCTGCTCTAGCACTGCTTCTCGAGCTCTGTCCCTTTGTCCCTGTGACTACTTGCCTTCTTCATTTTGTTTTTTTGAGTCCTGTGTATCTCTCTCTCAGCTCTTGGGCTTTTCCATCTCCACTGGTTTCTGGCCTCTTTCAGCTTTCAACATTCCCAGTACCATCTCTTCCCTGCTATTTGGATATGTTCCCTAGTCTTCCTTACCAGGAAAGAGCCCAAGTGGGTAAGTATGGTAGAGGTTCCAAAAGCTAGGGATGTCTTCCAAGAGGACCAGGTGGGGTGGGGGTGACAGGGGTGGGGTTCAAGAGGAAGAGGGGTTGGGGATACTAAGGCAGCAGGGCCACGGGACTGAAGTGGGGAGTATGGAGTGGGCAGGGAGGGCCACAGGATGAGAACAGAGGAGGGAGAAGGCAGGGTCCAGAGGGATAGGAGGGGGGCCAGGGAGGGAGAGTTCCTGGAGTGAAGGGGGGTGGGGTGTGAGCCCTGGTTACCCTGGGGACAGGAAATGTTTACTGCCTGTGCCTTCCTGTCTGTTCCCAATCTCTCACTTCTCCGTTTGTCTCGCCCCCCACCAGGCCCCACCCCTCTCACTCAGGCATTACATCCAGTTGGGGGGTGGGAGCTGGCTACTTGGAAGGCGCAGTGACCTAGTCAGTTGCCAGGCCCGGTATGGGAGGGCCTGGGTGAGGAGAGAAGGGTGCAAGCCTCCCTTGGCAGGCGCAGCCCCAAAGAATAGCTGTGGTACAGGAGGGAGTGAAAAGAGCACTGGACTAGGAGTCAGGAACTCTTGGTCAGACACCAGCTCAGTGTGGACTGGGGTGATACCATTTCTTTCTCTCTAGGTGAAGAGTTTACCTGAGTCTCCTGGAGCTCCGATATTCCACTTCTAGGAGAGCACAGGGCGGCAGCCAAGAGACCCTGTTCCCACTCCCAGCTTTCCAACACCCCCTGCTCTCGGTGAGGAACTGAGTCCGAGTGCTCCTAGGATGGCTTGAAGAGGAAGTTTGGAGTTTGGTGGGGTTGGAAGGTGAGAGAGGCCATCCAAAGCCTATGAAGCCCACAGGCTCACAGGCCGTGGGATACATTGTGGCTGTTGGAGAATTCAGGAGCTCTGGCATGCAGGCAAGGGACACAGACCCAGACCCCCACTCTGTGACTTATACCTATGGGTGCAGTGGCCCTTGCATCCCAATAAATAGCACCCTCCCCCATGTGCCAAGCAAAGTGCCCAGTGTCAGGGTAGCCTTGTCACATAGCTTATCCTTGTTCCCCAATTCCTACTTCTTGCTTCCTAAATCCTGAAGCAGTTGAGCCCCCTTAGGGGTCCATGGAGGTAACAAAGAAAGGTCCTTGGGCTATTTTTAGTATTTCAGAAAGCCTAATGGAAATCATGCTTTCACCTGATAAGGTGGCTGGGCTAATTAAAACCTCAAGTGTATTTGCTTTTGGCTAAAATCATATCAGCATTTGGGGAAACTGGTTATCACGTGTTGGTCAGAAGCTCTGACTGGCAGCTAGAGCCGTCTTCGAAGTTGTTCTAACTTCTACTTGATAAAAACCAGGAAAAAAGGAATTAATTATGCCTTACTCAATGAATTTGGCAGATAAAGTCCTAAAATGTAGAGTTTACGGGAAAAAAATAATTGCCATGATTTCTTTTGAAGCCTTAGCTTCCCAAAATGCTTGAGTTGGTTTGTGGAGATACAAGCTACCACAGCTGCGAGGCACTGGAGAGCAGCCACTGGTTTGAAGACTGTCCCGCAGGTGCCTCAGGCCAGCCACATGGAGTCTGGGGAGGCCAGTTTGGTCCTGACAGTCCTCCCCATCTTTTTTTTTTTTTTTAAGATTTTATTTTATTTATTTGACAGAGAGAAACACAGCCAGAGAGGGAACACAAGCAGGGGGAGTGAGAGAGGGAGAAGCAGGCTTCCCGCAGAGCAGGGAGCCCGATGTGGGGCTCGATCCCAGGTCTCTGGGATCATGACCTGAGCCGAAGGTGGTCGCTTAACCAACTGAGCCACCCAGGCGCCCCCCTCCCCATCTTTTTTTAGAGCAACCTCTTTCCCTGTTTCATACAGAATGCCTTGGTAAGATACTATTTCAGTTTAAACACAAATAAAGAAAATAAAGAAAAAGCTTTAATGAAATTGCTGACCTAGTCCCATGTTCTCATTTTACAGATAGGAAACTAAGTCCCAGAGAGGTTAAGTAACATGTCCAACCAAGGTCACTCAGAATCCTTCCCCACATGAGGACCAGAAGCTAAGAATCTTCCTTCCTAGGCCAGTGTTCTGGTCTACCGTGTTGCCAACTTATCCCCATCTCTTCCCATCTACTATCTCCCCAGTCAGGCTTCTGATTAACCAAGTTCCTGTTCAATACCTAGTTACTGTTTGTCTCTGTTGGCCGGGCAAGGTCGGGGGTGGGGGGTGGGGGGAGTAGCAAGTGGACCAGGGCCCAGCTCTGGCAGGTCCAGCAGCTGCCATGGCCAGGCCAGAGGGAGACATCCAGATCCCCCAGTGAATTCCCAAGAGATGTGCCCCGCTGGCTGTGGAGGAGAGTTGCCTCTGCTGGTGGCACTACTAGTACCAGAAGAGAAGGGGGAGCTGGGCTAAGAAGTCTGGGTGTCTATCCAGCTGGAAAGTGACCTGGGCCAAGTCACTTCTCTCCAAGCTCTGGATTCTCTCTGCATAAAATGATGGGTTGCCCTTGAATGGTCCCTAAGCCAATTTCTGTGATTCCTGAAGTTTCAGTTTATATGTATATAAAACAGCACCGCAGTGTTTCCTATATCTAACGCAAGGATTTTTGTTAACAATCCAATGGAAAAATTGATATGACAGTGCTAAGGAATGTGAAGGACCATTATTACTATCACTACTATAAACAAATAGTAGAAGCAAGGAAGAAATGGGGGAAAATTTAGACAAAAAAATCAGGTGATAATCCAGGGAGGAGAAAACCAGAAATAGAAAACAGCTACCCTAGAAAAATCATGCCTCCCGTGTACTGATCACCCTCTATGGACCAGGTGCTTCTTCTATCTATTGTCTCAGTCCTCAGAACAGCCTCATCCTTAAGATGTCTGATTTTCATGAAACACCATGAAACACAAAGCAAAACCAACTCACCCAGGCTCACACAAAGAACAAGTCACGGTGGGACCAGGATGCACCCCCAGCACTGTCTGACTCAAAGCGTGGCCCTTTCTACCATGTTACCTCTCTCGGGCTCACCCTGCCCTTTGAGGCTGTCTCAGTGTCTCAAGCCACAAGAAAATGTTGAGGGGACAGCAAGAACACTGAGGCCTGCCCTCTCCAGCGATGGCCCCAGGTTGGGGAGCTCTGTTTGCCCCCTATGGGCAGGAGGGGGGTTCAAGGCCGAGCTGTGGTGGGAGGGAGGTCACTGGGGAGGTGGATTGTTCAGAGTCCTACTCTAAGGGTGTATTGTAAGAGAAAATGAGAGGGGAGGAGTGCAAGCTGGACACCTGGGTTCTCTTGGGAGGAGAGATGAGCAGGGAGGGTGGAGGAGGAATGAAAAGGTTGCTGGGTCCTGGTTTGGAAGACTGCTTTAGGGACTGTAGGATCAGTACAGGGGCCAGACACCTAGGGAATGGGAGTGTTTGAAAGTGCAGATGTTTTAAAGGAGACTTTTAAAAGGGAGATGACACTTCAGCTGGGTGGGGGCGGGCTATGAGGAAGGTTAAGAGCCAGACCACTGGATTTACCCCGATAGTGGGGAAGATCCCATTCTCTCACTGCCTCCCTCTTCTTTACTCCATTAGGATTGTGGTAAGCAGTTTTGAGGGGGCCTGGGGGAGGCCAGGCCTGGCAGAGGCTCCAGGCCAGGGTGATGCAATGGGGTTTGGGCAGGAGGCCAGGGGGGTGGGGTGGGGGTTGGGTGGGGACCTTGAATAGCACACAACCAACAGCTGGGGCCTAACTATCTTTCTTTTTTCCTATCCCAGACAAAGGAGAAATTTGCCCCCCCACCCCCCCGCCATGGAATTAGCTAGATTAACCCCTTTTCTCCAAAAACTAAAGAAACTGAGTAGAGCTTAGTTAACCATATCATGCATAAAAACAGCTCACCTCTGACAGAGGCCCTATCAAATCCCAAGACAATAGGGTTGGTGTGGTGGTGGTGGTCAGGACCAGTGGAAAGCTCAGAGCCCAGAGACAGAGGAGGAGGAGGATTTCCCAGTTATTGTGGAGGATCAGGAATCTGGCAGCTGGGAGTCCCTGGCTTGGCCCAGGAGCAGCTACCTTCTCCTCTTGCTTCCCAACCCCCCACATTTAAACAAACACCCTTGTTCCAATGTTGCCTCAGCTCTAACTCGGGTTTTCCCAAGTCTGTGGGCTCCCCATTATCCAGGTACTCAGGGTCCGGTCTGCTTGTCACCCTGCTGAGCTGGGAATGAGGACCCTCCTTTGAGACTTCCCCAGTCCTTGATGTCCTATGTTATGACGCCCTTGGGGCCAGCGAGCCCACGTCTCCCCAGCTTCCGACCCCAGCCCTGGAGTCGGGTCTCACTTCAGCCCCAGCCGACAAGGTACAGGAAATCGGCATTTCTTTCCTCCCAAGAGCTAGAGGAAGAGGGAAGCGGCTCACCCCCTTCACGCGCGCACACACACCCCTCCCGACACATCCGAGCACCCGCCCTTGGCCAAGCCCGCCCCGGCGCCGGCGCCCCCAGGGCCAGGGTCCCGGGACTCTCCCCAAGTTCCCGGGTCCCCTCGTCCGAATGGAGATTGGGGGTGGAGGGCGGAGTAGGAGCCTGAGGAGAAAGGGGAGGCAGCGCCATCCCCCTCCCGGGTCTTTCCCAGTCTGAGCGGAGGGGGGGAGGGGAGGATGAGACTGGTCCCCATTTAACCTCCGGATCCCCACAGTCCCCGACTCCCCTCTTGCTACACACAGCACTTTCTGCTTCGACCCGTCTTCCCTCCGCACAATGGCCCTCAGGGGTCCCGAGGTCCCCCAGGGCTCCAAAAAGCCTCTCCTTCCTGGCCCCCGCGCCCCCTTTCCGCCAGCATCCGCCTCGGGTCCCAGCAGCTCACAGAGCTCAGCCAGGGACCCGCTGCTCTCGGTTCGCGCGTCCTTCTTTCCCTTGGCCCCAAGACCCTTGCTCAGACCTCTCCAGCTTCCAGCTTCGTGTGCTCTCCCCACCCCACACAGGTCTGCCCACTGATCTCAAACTCCAGGCGCCCAGCTCCGCACCGGCCACTGTCCCCTCCCTACTCCCGCGCGGGCCCCCAACTCTAGCATGGGCCCCCAACTACAGCCCCAGTCCTTCCAAACTCCGCCTCTCAAACTCCAGCCTTGGTCCCCTCCATACTCCAGCCGCGCCCCCAGTCTCCAGCCGCCTACCCCCCAACCCCCATCCCACCGCCGATCCTTCTCACTCACCCGTCTGTTCCAGGCCGGTAAAACTCCACCGAGAAGCCGAAGAAAGAGCCCGGGGGCCCAGAGAGCACAGCTGGGGCCTCCGCGTCTAAATTGAAGCCCCAGACCCTAGGTGGCGGCGGCAGCAGCAGCGGCAGCAGCAGCAGCAGCAGCAGCGGGGATCGGCGCCGGGGGCCCCGGCGCAGTTGCACGGCGTGGAGAGGGAACCCTGGTGCCCGGCTCCCCATAGCGCCCGCTCTTCCCTGTCCTGGGGCCACCGACCCGGAGCCGCTTCCTAAACCTCCCAGAGGCAAATGACTCAACGCGGGGAGGAGTTTCCCGAACTCCCGGCTGAGCCCTCGCCCCGCCTGCCGGGAGGGCGGGTGGGGGGGCATTCCTGGGTCCTTGGAACGCTGAGCCCGCGCCCCCCACCCCAAAGGGGCGTGGGGGGGGCCGCACCTCTCCACTCCTTCTCTCCCTAGCCCCAGCTGGAGGCCGATTGTCTGGACCGGGTCGGACTGGGCGGGTTTGGGCTCTTCCCCCTCCTTCTCTCCGCTTTCCCCTCCTTCCTCCCCCTCCTTTCCAGATGTACAACGTAAACGCTCGGAAAAGGAGTCGGAAAAAGGGAGCGGAGAATTTCCTAATGAGGAAAGGAATCACCTCTGGAGGGAGGAGGGAGCCCATATAGTTGTGTGGGGGTCTCCCTCATTCCTTCAGGAAGGAGACTTTGGGGTCTAAAGAGATAGGAGACACCTCTGGCATCTAGCCAACTGGGATTCCCCCTTGCCTGCCGGGGCCACTGGGTGCCTGGGATCCGGCCAGCTGGATTTGGAACTCAGGAGCTGAGGTCCGCAGCACTCCCAGGCAGCCTGATCTGATGGAGCCCCTGGCTCCTTGAGTTCTGCTGCGCCCTCACCCCTCCCTCCAAGCTTCTAGAATTGAAAACCCAGGAGTTTGAGGTCACTCACCAGGGGGTTCTGCTCCAGGTCGCCCCCTTCTTGATTGTAGAGTATGGAAACCTCTGTTGAGAACCTCCCTAGAATCTGGCAGTTGACCAAGACCCTGGGAGGGGTTGAGAGGGGTGTGCTGTGTCCCCCCAGTGTCTTCTTGATCAAATTGGCCTGATTCCTACAAACCTGAAGAATTGTAAAGTGGGGTAAGGTGGTGGTTGTGTCTTGCAGAGGGGCCCAACCTCTAGGTTCTGGGAGCTGGAACCCAGGACTGCACCATCCCCTGATCTCCTGCGGATGTAGAGGAAAGGACTCTTTAGCAAGGGAAGGCAGTGACCCCCTGCCCACCCCTTCCCCCAGCACTGGCTCTGTGCGATGAGATCACCTTTCAGGATTCTAGTCTTTATCTTAGTCTGGGGGAGGGGGACCAAGGGGCCTAGATTCTCTCCTAACCTTTCCTTCCCTGCCCCCTTCCTGCCTTTTCCTCCAGGACTTTTCCCCTTCCATAATAATAATCCCCCAAATCAAACTCTGCCCCTTCTCTGCCCCAGGCCCCTGCCCCACTCTGGCCTGCGAAACTCCGAATGTAAGTGCCCAGAGTCAGTGCTTTTTCCTTCCACACAAAGTCTCCTCCTTATTCTGCTGCTCTACTTCCTGTCCCAAATCATCCAGCTGTTTTTTTAAAAGCCCCTCTCCAGAGCCAGCTGTAGCCCAAGGGAGAGGCCAGCTGGTCAGACTGTGGGGTGATGCTGGCCCCCCTCCCACTCTCACATCTGTAGGTCCTAAGCCTTTCTTAGGCGAGGAACCCAAGGAATCTCTGGGTCAGAATCTAAGCGTGCCTCTGCCGCAAAGGTAACCTCTAGGTGCTAGGTGTGAACTGCTCAAGCCAAAGGCTGAGAACCCCTTTTGGGAGGAGAGGGGCTGGGGCCTGACTGCTATAAGCCCAGCAAAGCACAAGTATATGAACCCAGGTCTCTGGGCTTTTTTCAGCCCAGGCACAAACTCTTTAGATTTTCCCAGGATTTGGGAGCTTGGAGTGGGGCGTGGGGAGGGGCATAGGGAAGGAGGTGTGTGACTCAACTCCTCCCAGGAGCCTTGGTGGGGGACAGAGGACATAGTGTCCTGCCCTAGTGCTCCTCCTCGCTCCACACCCCCAGCCTTGGCCAACTCAAACAGGCCCCCTCCCTGTCCATTCCCAGCTCCTGTTTACACCGGGAGCCCCTTAGTCATTCTCTGGCTGGCTTTTCTACTCTCCCCAATATCCCTCCTCTCTTGGCTCTCTCTGCCCTTATAAGTCCTCTCTCCGTGGCCCCAACACCTCCTGCCTTTCCTCTCACCAAGTCTGCCTTGGCTTGTCTCTGCTATCCTCTGCTTCCGGGTCTGGCTTGGGGTTCCCTCCTAGTGGGAGCTGTTTTGGCAGCCCTCTGGGTCTGGAAGCTTCCCTAACAAGGTCAGCCAGGAAGGGGTTAACCTAGAGGTTATCAGCCCAACCCTCTCTTTCAGAAGAGGAAATGGGTGTAGACAGATGAAGTGACTTATCCAAGGTCACACGGCTAGCCAGTCAGTGGTGAGTCTAGAACTTAAGTGTTTTGACTCTAAACCCAGTGCCCTTTCTTCTTAGCCAGCTGACTTCTAACTGCTCTGTCTCCTCTCGGTTTTCTCTCTCCCAGGTATCTCTCAGCTTGTCTCTGGCCCAGCTGTATGTCTCTAAGTGTTGCTGTTTTGTGTCTCAGGTCTGATCTCTCTGGTACCCTCTGTCCCTTCATCGCTCAGTAGGAATGATTTGCTGTGTTGACTGACAGTTATTAATCACAGCCCGCTTGATGAAGGGTTCGAAGGAGTGAAGGCCAAGGGCAGGACACTCACCAGGCTCCTGCTGTCACCAGCCTGCCTGCCCTAAGGGCTGGAGTCTTAAAACAAGAAGAGGAAATTTTTAGAGATGGTCAGGATAGCGGTGCAAGTTCTAAAGCCAGGGGCCATGCTTTGAGTCACCAGGGTGGGGGGAGATATGCGGAGTATTAATGGTTTATTTCGTATATGCTGTGTGTCTGGTCCTGCTCTTGACCTTTATCCCTTTTAATCTTCCCCGCTATCCAGCATGGATTGTATCATGATGCCCATTTTACTGTCGAGAAACTGAGGCCCAAGGAGTGAAGCAATTATGCCAAGATCGACAGAAAGAAAGGCGCTAAGGTAGAATCCAAATTCAATCCCAACTGATTCCAAAGTCATTGCTTTTCCCACTGTACTGTTGGTTTAGCCCTTTAAACTGAGCTGGGTCTCTTTAGGGGGATGATTCTGGAGCAGGGATCTTTAACCTAGGTCCACTTTCCCCAGGGTGAGGCTAGGGGCGGGACACTGGGTGCACAATCCCATTAGTTCTCAGAAATTGGATGGAACTTTTTGTGTGTATGCATGTGATTTCCCGAGACCGGGTTGTTTCTTTTAGATTCTTAAATGCCTGGAAATTCTAAGAACACTGAGGCTGAATGTCGTGATTTCAAGGAATAGACTTTAAGGCTTGTCGGGTCTGTAAGAAGCCTGGTTGGGTAGTTTGAGCTGAGTGAGGTCTTCGTGAAATAAAACTTCCTCGTTGGAGTGTGCTAGCACACACAAATGGGTTGTAGGTGTGCTGAGACAGATACCGATCTCCTCAACCCTCCTAGCTTAAAGAGACCTGGGATGGCCAGAAACCCCGGGCTGGTGGCTCTCTCTTACTCTGGGGACTGTGCAAATATTATGTTCTCAATGTCACTCGATACAAGTAAGACTGGGAAGAGTCTACTGGACAAAGGGGCCGGCAGGGTTAGGTGGTCTGTAGCTCCTGGCTTTGGCCTGAGAGTCTCACTCCTTCTGCCCTGGGGTGGGGTGATGAATGGGAGTCATTCTCAGAGAGGGAAGGAAGGAGGGATACTTAGGAAACTTACGGAGCTGCAGGGGGATCTCTGGAAATAGAGAAGGAACCCAGTCATCCCAGGAGTCTGGTTCCAGAGTGGGCTAACACTGAGACATTGCTCTGAGTGTGTGTCTAAGAGAGAGTAATTGGAAAGTCCAGGAGCAAGCCATCTGAACCCTTGGGTTCTGTCTCTGGTTCTGCCCTGACTCAGGTCTCATCTGAGAGGAACTGATGGCTCCATCATCTGTGAGTCACCACCCACCACCCCCACTCCCTGTCTGGTGGGGAGAACCCCCTCCCCCATGTCCTAGACCTAAAGTAAACCCAGACTACCCTCCCCTTTCCACCCCCACTTTGCTCAGAGCATAGGAGGGGTGGATGATGTTTGCTGGGGTGACAAGACCAGTGCTGGGAGATGGGATGCCCGAGTTCTCTTGGTGCTCCAGGGCTCTGAACTTAGGGATTGAGACTGTGACCAGATCTCTCTGTAGGAACCAAACTGGGAAATTTCCCAAGCTGGGCTAGGTTGGGGAGTGACAGAGGGACAGGAGGAGGACACTGATGGGAGAGGGGCAGGGCTAGGGAGACAGTGGGGTAAAACAAACAGACAAACAAACAAACAAATGACCCAGGGGTGCCAAACAAGCAAATCAATGGGAAGGAATTTCTTCCATCCCAGCTAGAGTCTTTGCTTCCAAACCCTCTTCAGTTTTTCTCTTCTTTTTTTTCTGGAACAGAATTCTATAGCAAAATGTAACAAGCCCAGATAGGAAGTTAAAAGGGAAATACGATTCTCTGGGGTGTTCTAAATGTTGACCTCATTTTATTTGCTCATCCACCCCACCCCCATCACTTTCCATCCTTTTTCTCCCCCTTGCTGCCCTGTACCTACCTCGGGAGAGGAAAGGAAAGTATTCCCTGAAGCTTCTGTGCTCAAAAAACCTAGGGTCTGGAGGAGAGATCCATCCGGGGTGGGAGCTGTGGGCGGGAGCATCAGTTTCCTGGGATGGCCTTCCCAGATGTAAGTACATCTGGAGCCCATCAGGGAGGGACCTGGAACACCAGGATTCCCAATCCACATCCGACTGGGGCTGTAAGGGGTTGAAGATGAGCCAGGCATTCCCTCCCACCCCCATAAGTTTGCCTGCCATTTCTAGCCCTCTCCTGGGAAGGATTATCAATCCCAGACAGGAAGTTAGGGCACTGGAAGGGGCTGGGAGCAGGGCAAGAGATCACAGGACTTGCACCCAGTCCCAGACAGACACTTTTTTTTTTTTAAAGATTTTATTTATTTGACAGAGAGAAACACAGCCAGAGAGGGAACACAAGGGGGAATGAGAGAGGGAGAAGCAGGCTTCCCGCTGAGCAGGGAGCCCGATGTGGGGCTCGATCCCGGGTCTCCGGGATCATGACCTGAGCTGAAGGCAGTCGCTCAACCAACTGAGCCACCCAGGTGCCCCCCAGACGGACACTTTCATTAGCTTCAGCTCCTTTTGGCAATATAGAGATGAGAACATCTCTGATCAGGAAGGAATCAGGGCGTGTGTGTGTGTGTGTATGTGTGTGTGTACAACATAGGTATGCCATTTGTCCCTAACAAAACAATAAATTTGTCCTGGCATGCGGCTGGAGATTGGGGCCAGCATGTGTCCCTGCTTGCTTTTCATGAAAGGACAGAAGTCCTACCCAGGAGTCTCTGGACCTTTTGCACTCCTCACCTCTCCACCCCCAAACAAACACACTCCTTCCTTGGCTGCAAATTCCTCCCTGTCCATCGTCGCCTTGTAATGAGCACATTTGTTTTCCAGGAATCATGTACAGGGCTAAGAATAGGTCTACCCTCTTGCCCTTTCCCTTGGGAGATCTAACTGTTGGGGTGCTGAATTTGGGGGTTAATTCACTGGGCAGTGACCCCAGCAAGGGGTGCAGGTGTTGTCAGCAGCCAGCCCCTAAGGGTAGACTGGGAAGTCTCTGGGGCCAAGACTCAGGAGTTCAGTGATACAGAGCACTCCTGGGAAGTATAGCGCTCTCCCTTTCTCCTACAGATCTATAGCTTGATGGGGAACCAAACCTTGAAAGATTCTTAAATACCTCTGGGGTGCCTGGGTGGCTCAGTGGGTTAAAGCCTCTGCCTTCCACTCAGGTCCTGATCTCAGGGTCCTGGGATCGAGGCCCACGGTGGGCTCTCTGCTCAGCGGGGAACCTGTTTCCCCTGCTCTCTCTGCCTGCTTGTGATCTCTGTCTGTGTCAAATAAATCTTTATGAATGAATAAAATCTTTAAAATAAATAAATAAATAACCTCTGGACTCCAAGGTTGTGGCTTACAGAGCTGAGATAATAATATAATAGAACGTAATGTTGTATACAATTTATGAGTACAAAAATATATGGGGGGGCTTCCTGCCTTACCTACGGGCTTTGCCTTTTGAGCCTCCACCCCTTCTCACTTCTGGCCTCAACCACTGATTGGACTTCAAAGCCCCAGGAGAGAAGCCAAGGGGAGGAGTTCCCTGACCCCTTGGCTCAGATCCGTTTCAATACTTTATCTGGCAGCTCAGAGGCTGGGCACTGGAGATCTCCCCATGTCCATCTCTGATCTAGGCTTTGCCTAGGGGATCCCAGCAGACAGAACTGGGGGGTGGGGCTAAGGCCCTCAGGTCTCTAAGATAGAGGGATATGTGATAGAGATTGACCTGGGAAGAAGGGAATTGGGGTTTGGCCCATCGCAGAGTGGCTGTGGAAGGGAAGGGTGGGGTGGAGCTCTAAGCTTTCACCTTGGCGGGGGGGGGACCAGCCCGCCCTTCAGACCACGCCCTCACACCCAGTCTGCCACAGCACAATCGGCCACACCCCCACAGCTGGCTGGGAGCAGATCACAACTCTCCCCCCCTCCACAAGCCGATTGCTTACAGATGTGCCATGAAAAGGGGGTGGTTGGAAGGGGCTTGGGTGGATGGGGGTGCAGGGAAGGGAAACTGAAGAAAGAAGGGAAGATTCAGGGAAGGGAGAGAGGGAGACATTGTGGTCACATGGGGAAGCCTTTGAAGATGAGGAAGAGTCAAAAGGAAACAGTTGGAGAGGGAGAGCGGCGGAAAGGAGAAAAGAGGGTCTCATTCCCCTTGCAATTTGCCCTACTCACTGCAGGCAAATTAATCTCCTTAAACCAAGGCTCTGATGATGCTATTTCGCAGCTCAAAACCTTCAACATGAGCGCCTGGGTGGCTCAGTTGGTTGCGCGACTGCCTTCGGCTCCGACACCCGGGATCGAGTCCCACATAGGGCTCCTTGCTCAGCGGGAAGCCTGCTTCTCCCTCTCTCACACCCTCTGCTTGTGTTCCCTCTCTGGCTGTGTTTCTCTCTGTCAAATAAATAAAATCTTAAAAAAAAGAAAAAAGAAAAAAAAACCTTCAATGGCTCCAGCCTTTTAAGCAGTAGAGCTCTGTCTACTCGAAAATGCTGAGAACCATGCAAGACCCATAGAAAGTATGGGTGACCCAAGTGAGTATACATTTTGAATGCTAACTATGTACGAAGTTCAGTGGGCTGTGTTGGGGGTGGATAATAAGGGAGAAGAAGGAGAAGGGGGAATCAGGCTATGATGGTGGTAGAAAGGAGCAAAGGGATGGACAGGGAAAGTCCACAGAAAGAGAGAAAAGGCAGAGTGATTCAGGAGGTAGAGCCAAGAGGATGAAAGGGAAGGGGTGGAGCCAGCAGGAGGGAGGGTCCTAGAAAGAGGGATGAGAGGAGGGACGGAGAAAGGACCAGGAAGGAAGAAGTAGGGGGAAGAGGGAGGATGTGAAGGAAGGCATGTGGAGGCATGGTGAGTGAGAGATGATAGAACTGGGGGGCCAATCCTTTCCTCCTGCTGGGTTGGGAATCTTGCTGGTCACCAAGAGACACTTTGGAGTGGGCAGGGAGCCTGTAGGCTGTCCGGTCTGCTTCCTGCCTACTTCTCATTTAGGATGCAGCTTTCTCTGTCCCTCGCCATTTTGGGGTCCTTCAAGTGACTGTTCTTTCACTGGTTACCTGTCCTCCTCACCTCCACCTCTTGGGTACTGATTTCTTTTTTTTTTTTTTTTTTTTTTTTTTTTTTTTTTTTTTTTTTTTTTAAAGATTTTATTTGTTTATTTGACAGAGGAAACACAGCCAGAGAGGGAACACAAGCAGGGGGAGTGAGACAGGGAGAAGCAGGCTTCCTGCCGAGCAGGGAGCCCGATGTGGGGCTCGATCCCGGAACTCCGGGATCATGACCT
The DNA here is from genome assembly GCA_004023965.1 of Spilogale gracilis. Classification (NCBI taxonomy): domain Eukaryota; kingdom Metazoa; phylum Chordata; class Mammalia; order Carnivora; family Mephitidae; genus Spilogale; species Spilogale gracilis. The sequence continues at coordinate 4,554 of PITA01019227.1, read as the reverse complement.
GAGCCGAAGGCAGTCGCTTAACCAACTGAGCCACCCAGGCGCCCCTTGGGTACTGATTTCTGAAGTCAACTTCCTCCACACTCATCACACTGCCTGTCTCCTGTGTCCCTCTTCTCTGGGTTTCTTTCCCTAGTGGGTGGGCAGGGGTGAAGCAGACCTGGAAGTGCTTGTAGCTCTGGTCTGCTCTCCACTCAGTGTCCCCCCTCCTCTGCCAAACCCATGTCGGCCTGAGACGTTTGCGTCAGAAGTCCCTTTGGCCCCTTTCCTGCTCCTGAATCCCTGGGGTGGTATTTGGGAGTAGGAGGAGGGGCAAGGTCCGAGATGGAAAGTCTGACGCCGAGTCCAGGCCCCCAGCCCCACTCAGACGGGCTGAGCTCATCTCTCCAAGCAACCACAGCTGGACATTTTCCATGTGATCACCTCAGGGATGGGGGCTGGGTTCCAGAAACCCAGACAGTGCTGACTGAGTTTCACAACCGGCAGGCTTGGGGATGGAGCACCCTCAGGTGCCCCCCTGCACTCCTCTGTGCTCTGTAGGGAAAGCCCTGGGGGAAAAGCAAGACCAGAGGAGAGGGAGGCCTACAGAGGAGTCAAAACTGGGATAGATTTTGGGCCCAAGTTGGTCCAGGTGTTTGTATCCCTGCGTGAACGTTCACCGTTTGTGCTGGTTGGGCTGGGAAAAGATCCTGTGTGCTGTGAAGGTTTGTGTGAGGTAAAAACTGTGTGTGTGTGTGTGTGTGTGTGTGTGTGTGTCCTGAACACTTGAACATGCTCGTGTCAGCGTGCACGATGTGTGGGTGGGGACATCTGTGTCCCGAGTGGTCAACAGGCCACAGCTGGGGTGTGATCTCTGGTCAGTGCGGGGTTGGCGGGGGAGCTATAGGCCTGCGGGATGAGGGCTGCCTGCTTCTCCCCCCATTTCATTTCTTCTCTAGCCAGTGGCCTTCTCTTTCAACCACAGGTAACTGGAGAGCCAGAGAAAGCAAGCCATAAAACAGAAAGAGGAATGGGTCACTTTCTTCCCCAGTGGATGAAATTGGGGTGAGGGTCTTCAGGCACTGGCTGAGGTGGGAGTGAGCACTCGGCAGGGGAGGCAGGCGTTGCTGTGAGGGTGGGCCCCCCCACCACGAAGACTTCTAAGCTGGAAGCAGTAGGCGGTGTCCAGCATGAGTCTCTGCACCCCTTTCCTCCACGTCCCCCAGGCCCCGAGATGTTGGGACCGCCTGGAGGAGGCTGATGGGAATGTTAGGTGGGAAGGTAGGAAAGAGAGTGGGCAGGAAGCACTTGGCTCTTTGTTCCCTCTCTTTCCTGATTCCTTTGTAGCAGCAGACTAGCTTCCTTCCTCTCCAGGGCACCTTGGCTCCCAGCTCATTTCCTCTTGTGCGCCCTTAGCGCAGCTCTTGGCCTGGCACAATGGAGTTTTTCCAAGCTGAGTCTTCTGGGAATGGGGACCCCTAGATTAGTGGAATAGGGGCTAAGGAATGCAAATGAGATGCCAGTTTGTCCCTCTCTCAACACATTCAAGGTCAGGAGCCCCACTTGAATGAACTGGGAGAGGACCTCCTGGGCCAGAAGATGGGGAGCCTCTGGAGAGAGGAGGGGCCCAGGTATTTGGTTACCTGGGGCCAGCCCCTCCTGAAGCCTGGGATGTGGAGAGAGCAGGGCTAAAGAGACACCCCACCCCCACTGCAGCCTAGCTTCCTTCTCTGTGTCCCTACTTGGCTGTCCTTGCCTCAGTCTGCCCTGCCCCACCTCCCACCTCCATCCACTGCCCTACAAGTCAAGGAATGTAAGTTTCCTCTCTCACTCTCTCATTGATTAGTCATGGGCACCCCGATCCCCGCGGGAACCGTTACTCACCCTTGGGCCCCCCCTCACTGGCAGTGGTCTCCCCAGAACTGGCTGAGTTCCTGTAGGAGGAGCTCACAGTGTTGGACATGGACAGAGGTAGTGGGGGTTATGGGTGGTGGGCAGTGTCCTAGAGACAGCCGAAGCAGGAGCCCCGCCCTCTCTCCAACACACGCATGCAGGGGGGTCCACCTCCTGGCGCTGGTCACTTTAGTGGCCACGGGGGTTTAGGCAGAAGGGGTAGGACTGGGCTAGGGGACTGTGTGCTGTGCCTGTGTGGAGAAGGGCCCAAAGCAACTGGGCATCTGTCTCTTCACCGGTGCTGGCTTCCGGGCCAGGCCAGGGCCTGGGGCCCGCTCTTTGGAGTTGGCCCAGTGCCCAGGCCTGGCCTCTGTCTCCCAGAATCAGACAGGGGCCTTTCCCAATAAGGAGCCTCCCAACTCTGGGTCTACTCCCTTGCTGCCCCCACTCCCTCTCCCCTCTAACAGCTCGTTTGCCCTAAAATGGCCACGTTTTTCCCTCTTTTCCTCCTTCCCTCCCCTACACCCAGGTTTAGGCCCCAGGGGAGAGAAGGGGGCTAGGGAAGGCTAAGGGGCCAGGCAAACAGGTTTGGAGAAGGGTAATGGGATTCCAGGAAAAGAGGGGAATCAGGCCACATGACCCAGGTATATATAGGGGTGGGGATAGAGACACAGCTTTCTGGAGTTACTGTCTTTTCCTATAATGATAGCCTATAGCATTGTTATATACACTGTATAGTATATACGGTTATACATATTATAATACACACTATTATTCTGAGAGCTGTAGATGTATGAACTCAGTTACTTGGCACCACCACCGTATGAGAGAGCTACTGTAGATCTTTCTGTTAAGATGAGGAAACTGGGGTGCCTGGGTGGCTCAGTGGGTTAAGGCTTCTGCCTTTGGCTCAGGTCATGATCCCTCCTTGGGCTCTCTGCTCAGCAGGGAGCCTGTTTCCTCAGCTCCTCTGCCTGCCTCTCTGCCTACTTATGATCTCTCTCTCTGTCAAATAAATAAATAAAATCTTAAAAAAAAAAAAAAAGATGAGGGAACGGAGGCCCAGAGAGTGTAAGTCACTACTTCTAGTGTCTGTGGAAGAACTGGGATTCATACCCAAGCAATCTGGCTTCACTTTAGGAGAGACCAACCCACTAGCCTGGTCTGCAGAATACTTGAGCCTCACTAGTAGGGGGATAAGGGATTGCCAAGGGGCTTCTAGGGTCCTGATGCTTGCAGAGGCTGTCAGTCAAATGTGACCCATTACGGACCCTTGAGTATTTGCATGGATTCAGATGGAACACTCCCAGAGAGCCACTGGTCCATTTCTTGAAAAAAATGAAAAACAGGGCGCCTGGGTGGCTCAGTGGCTTAAAGCCTCTGCTTTTGGCTCAGGTCATGATCTCAGGGTCTTGGGATCGAGGCTGCATCAGCTCTCTATTCAGCAGGGAGCCTGCTTCCTCCTCTCTCTCTGCCTGCCTCTCTGCCTACTTGTGATCTCTCTCTGTCAAATAAGTAAATAAGATCTTTTAAAAAAAGAATTAAAAAAAAGAAAACAAAAAATATATTTGTTGAGTGACACACAAGTGACATGCAGGTTGGCACAGAAGCCAAATAAGTGTGACTGGAGAGTTGAGGGTAGGGATGCCAAGAGGGGGCCGGAAATAAGAACTGGGAATAAGATGGAGTAATAAAGAAAAAACCGCAGGGTTTGTGTGGAGGGCCTTTCTGGAGCCCTTTCCCAGCCTTTGCTTGTGTTCCAGGCATTTAAAAATAGTGATTTATTCTACCTACTGAGGTGGAGAAAAGGAAAGGAGGCTGAGAATTCTTCTAGCCCTGACAGCAGATGGGGACCCCCTGGGATGGATCCAGGTATTTGATTTGAAAGTTCTGCCTTGAGAATGACTCTGCCAGTCTCTGGCTCTCAGTTTTGTCTTTCCTAAACCGAAGGAATTGAATGAGATGGCCCCTGAGTTTCCATCTCCAACATACTCAGATTCCTGTGTAAGAACTCAGTGCAGGGGGTGGAGGGGGGGAATCACTGGGGAAAACCAGCGTGGGGGCTGGAGCCCTTGTGTGTGTGTGGGGGGACAGGACTAAATAAATACTTGGTAACTAGGATGAGCTCAGGGCTCTGAGGGAAAGGCTCTGCAGGGGGTGATGGAAGGAAGCCAGGCCAGGCCAGGCCAGACCCCAGAAAAGTGAATGGAGGACAGACTCACTGATTCATTCAACCGTGTACCTTCAGAAATTAAAACCCAGGAATCTGAACTTCCCATCCAAGGAGGCTATAGTGAGACTAGGAGCTCTGAATGTCTAGGAAGGGCAAACTTTCAGGTCCCTCTCCAATTTTTGAGATATTGTAAGGAAAATTAGCTAAGTTACCAAGTACCAGCTACAGATCTAAGCATTATGTCTGTATTACCTCATTTAACCTCAAAATAATATGAAGAGGCAGCACTTTATACCTTTCAAATCCCTTTCTCTATTTCACCTTCCCAATAACCTTCTAAAGTTAACAAAGCCCCTTTTTTTTTTGACTGAGGAGGACTCTGAAAAAGCAGGAAAAGGCGAAGACGTGAGATTTCTAATAGGACTCTCTAACTGGTCAAGGTGGGACACCATGGAAGAAGTTACAGGGTTCTGGGGCGCCTGGGTGGCTCAGTGGGTTAAGCCACTGCCTTC
>PITA01019226.1:0-38148 GCA_004023965.1 Spilogale gracilis | reverse complement strand
GCAGCAATGGCCACAATCGCCAAACTGGAAAGAGCCAAGGTGCCCATCAACAGATGAATGGATAAAGAAGATGTGGTACATATATACAATGGAATACTATGCCTCCGTCAGAAAGGATGAATACCCAACTTTTGTAGCAACATGGACTGGACTGGAAGAGATTATGCTGAGTGAAATAAGCCAAGAAGAGAAAGTCAAGTATTGTATGGTCTCACTTACTTGCGGTGTATGAGGGGCAAACTGGAGGACAGTGGCAGAAGGAAAGCAAATGGGAACTAGGGTAATCTAGGGAGGGAAACGAAACAACAGAGACTTTGAACACAGAAACAAACTGAGGGACTTGGAGGGAGGGGGGTGGAGGGATGGGAGAGCCTGGTGGTGGGTACTGGGGACCCCTAAAGCATGGAGCACTGGGTGTGGGGAATGGGGAATGAATCTTGAAACAATGGAAAAAAAATTTTAGTAACAATAAAAAAAAAGATAGTTTATTTTGTAAAGACTCCAAACAAACAAACAAACAAACAAACAAACAAAAAAACAATAGCCAAATTATGGAAAGAGCCCAAGTATTCATCGCCTGATGAATGGATAAAGAAGAAGTGGTGCGTGCATGCGTGTGTGTATGTGTGTGTGTGTGTCTGTGTGTCTGTATAATTGAATGTTACTCAGCCATCGAAAAGAATGGAATCTTGCCATTTGCAAAGTTGTGGATGGAATTAGAGGTTAGTATGCTAAGCAAAATAAGTCCATCAGAGAAAGACAAATATCATATGATTTGACTCATCTGCGGAATTTAAGAAACAAAATACATGAACATATGCAAAGGGAAGGAAAAGTAAAAAAGAGAGATGGAGGCAAACCATAAGAGACTATAGTTCAGAGGACAAAGTAAGGGTTGCTGGAGGGGAAGTAGGTGGGAGGATAAATGGGTGGGCTAAAAGACTGATGGGTATTAAAGAGGGCACTTGCAGTAATGAGCACTGGGTGTATTTGTAAGTGATGAATCACTTAATTCTACTCCCCAAACCAATACTAAACTATATGGTAACTAACTTGAATTTAAATAATTTTTTTAAATGAAAGAGAAGAAGTAACAATTGATGTAGCACAGAAATACAAAGGATTTTAACAGACAACTATGAAAATTCACATGCCAACAAATTGGACAACCTAAAACAAATGGATAAATTCCTAGAAACATATCATCTTCCAAAACCAAATGAAGAAGAAATAGAAAATCTGTACAGATCAATTACTAGTACAAAATTGAATTGGTAATCAAAAAACTCTCAAAAAAATTAAAACAAAAAAAACTCTCAACAACCAGAAGTGCAGGACCAGACAGATTCACAGGTAAATTCTACCAAACAGATAAAGAAGAGCTGACACCCATTTTTTCTCACAACCTTCCAAAAATATAGAAGAGGAAAGGCAGCTTTCAAATCCATTCTGTAAGGCCAGGACCACCCTCATACTAACCTGGACAAAGTCACTACCAAAAAAAAGTCACAACAACAAAACTAAAGGCCAGTATCCTTGATGAACAAAAATGAAAATTCCTCAAGCATATATTAACAAACTGCTCTCAACAACACATTGAAAGGATAACTCACCATAATCAAGTGGGATTTATTCCAGAGATGGGAGGGTCGCTCAATATTCACAAATCAATCAATACGATTCACCACATAAACAAAATGAATGCTAGAAATCATATGATCATCTCAATATATGCAGGAAAATAATTTGATAAAATTCAAAATCTGTTTATAATAAAAACCCTCAACAAAGCAGGTTTTGAAGGAACATACTTCACCATGATAAAGGCTATATAGGACAAAGCCACAGCTAACATCATAGTCAATGGTGAAAAACTGAGAGACTCTCCTCTAAGATCAGGAACAAGACAAGGATGTCCACTCTCACCACTTTCATTCAACATAATACTGGAAGTCCTGGCCACAGCAATCAGACAACAAAAAGAAATAAAAGGCAACCAAACTGCTAATGAAGAAGAAAACTGACACTGTTTTCTGATGACACAATACTAAGCAAACTCTAAAGATGTCACCAAAAAAAAAAAAAACTATTAGACTAGATGAATTCAGTAAAGTCGCAGGATACAAGATATTATACCAAAATCTGTTGCATTTCTATACACTAATAATGAAGTAGCAGGAAGAGAAATTAAGCAAACAATCCCATTTACAACTGAACCACAAATAAAATACCTAGGCATAAACTCAGCCAAGGATGTGAAAGATCAGTACCCTGAAAACTGTAAAACACTGATGAAAGAAATTGAAGCCAACACAGACAACTGGAAATATATACCATGCTTATGGATTGGAAAAAATCAATATTGTTAAAACTGTCCATACTACCCAGGTGATCTACAGATTCAGCACAATCCCTATCAGAGTACCAACAGCATTTTTCACAGAATGACAACAAATAATCCTAAGACTCGTATGCAACCACAAAGGACCCCAAATAACAAAGGTCATCTTGAATAAGAAGAACAAAGCTGGAGGTATCATAATCCTAGATTTCAAGATATGATACAAAGCCATAGTAGTCAAAACAGCATGGTACAGGCACAAAAAGAGACATAGAGATCAAGGGAACAGAACAGAACAGAGAGCCCAGAGATAAACCCACACTTATATGGTCAATTAATCTATGACAAAGGAGGCAAGGATAGGCAATGGGGAAAAAGAGAGTTTCTTTAATAAATAGTGTTGGGAGAATAAACAGCTACATGTAGAATGAAACTGGACCACTTTCTAACACTGTCCACAAAAATAAAGTCAAAATGGATTACAGACCTAAATTCTAGACCTGAAACCATAAAGCTCCTAGAAGAAAGCATAGGCAGTAATCTCTGACATCAGCTTTACGAACATTTTTTTAATATGTCCCCTTGGACGGGGATAAAAAAGCAAGAATAAACTATTGGCACTTTATTATTGGAATTAAGAGTTTTTGCACAACAGCAAAAACCATCAATAAAAGGAGAAGGGAACCTACTGAATGGGAGAAGACATTTGCAAAGGATGTATGAGATAAGGGGTTAATATCCAAACTGATAAAGGATTTCTACAGCTCAACACCAAAAACCAAGCAATACAATTAAAAAATGGACAGAGGACCTGAATAAACATTTTTCCAAAGAAGACATACAAATGGCCAACAGACACAGGAAAAGATGCTCAATATCACTATCGTTAACCATTAGGAAAATGCAAATCAAAACCACAATGAGATATCTCCTTAAACCCATCAGAATGGCTAGAATGATAGACAAGTGCTGGTGAGGATATGGAAAAAAAGGAACTCCCATGCACTGCTGGTGGGAATGTAAATTGGCACAGCCACTGTGAAAAACAGTATGAAGTTTCCACAAAAAATAAAAAATAGAGCCAGAGGGGAGGGGGGTGTGGGAATGGGCAAAATTTTGTAAAGCGTTATGGCAGACAGACTTCCAGTTATGAAATAAGTAAGTCCTGGGAATAAGAGGCGCAGCATAAGGAATGTAATCAATGATATTGTAATATCCTTTTATGGTAACAGATGGTAAGTATGCTTGTTGTGAGCACAGAATAATGCATAAACTTGTTGAATCACTATGTTGCACACCTGAAACCAATGTAATATTGCATGTTGACTATGAAGGAAGGGAGGGAGGGAGGGAAGGAGGGAGACCATATGATCCACTAATTCTACTACTGAGTATTTATCCAATGAAAATACTGAATCAAAAAGATAAAAGCACCTGTATATTTAGTTCAGCATTTTTTATAATAGCTAAGATATGGAAGCAACCTAAATGTCCATGATTGATGAATGGATAAAGAAGATGTGGTGTGGATAGGTAGATAGATATAAATACACAGGGATGGAATACTATTCAGCCATAAAAAGAATCAGATCTTGTCATGTGTGACCACATGGATGGACTTAGAGGGTGTTATGCTAAGTGAAATAAGTCAGACAGAGAAAGACAAATATGATATTATTTCACTTATATGTGGAATCTAAAAAACAAAACAAATGAACAAAGAAACAAAAAAAGAGCAGAAACATACCCATAAATGCAGATAAAAAAACTGATGGTTGCAGTGTGGTGAGGGGGGAGGATGCACAAAATGGGTACAGGGAAGTAGAAGGTACAGGCATCTAGTTATGGAGTGAATAAGCCACAGGGATGAAAAGTACAGCATAAAGAATATAGTCAGTGACATTGTAAGAGTGTTATCACTTGTGATAAGCATAGAATAACATATACAGTTGTCAGATCACTATGTTCTACACCTCAATCTAATGCAACACTGTGTGTTGACTCTTCTTCAGTAAAGAAAGAAAATTCCAAAGAATTGACCAAAAAAAAAAAACTACAGCAAGGTTATGGAATATTAGGATAATATACAAAAGTCAATTTTTTCCTTATATACCAGCAATGAACATTTGGAATTGGAATTAAAAACACAATGCCATTTACATTAGCAGTACGCCCCCCCCAAAGAAATACTTATCTAATAAAATATGTACAGGACATATAGGGAAAACTACAAAGGTCCAACAAAGAAAAATAAATATCTAAATAAATCTTAATGAGAAGTCTTCCATGTTTGTGGATTGGAAGACTCAGTATTGTTATCAGTTCTTCCCAATTTGATCTATAGATTTAATGCAATCCCAATCAAAATTGTAGCAAATTATTTTATGGATATTGAAAATCTGATCCTAAAGTTTATAAGGAGGGGTACCTGGGTGGCTCAGTCAGTTATGCCTCTGATTCTTGATTTCAGCTCAGGTCATGATCTCAGGGTTATGATAGTGAGCCCCACATTTGACTCCATGCTCAGTAGGGAGTTGGCTTGAGATTCTTTCTCTCCCTCTCCTTTTGCCCCTCCCCCAGCTTTCTCTCATGCACGCTCTCTCTCAAATAAATAAAAAAAACTTTGAAAAAAATAAAGTTTATAAGGAAAGGCAAAAGATCCAGAATAACCAACATAACAGTAAAAGAAACAAAGTCAACAACTGATACTACCTGACTTCAGGATTTCCTCTACAGCTACACTGATCAAGACTGTGGTTTTAGCAAAAGAAGAGACAAACAGATCAACGGAATCAAAGAGAGCCCAGAAAGAGACCCACCCATGTAAAGTCAAGTAACTGTCACAAAGGAGCAAAGACAATTCAGTGGGAATAGTCTTCAACAAAAGTCGCTGTAGGAATCAGATGTCCATATGCAAAAAAAAAAAAAATAGATCTAGACACAGATCTTGTAGCTTTCACAAAAATTAACCCAATATGGATCAGAGACCTAAAAGTAAAACCCAAACTAGAAAACTTACAAAAGATAGTGCAGGATAAAACCTAGATAACCTGGGTTTTGTGATGACACTTTTATATAACACGACAAAATAAATATTTGAGAAGTTCAACTTAGTAAAATTAAAACCGTCTATTTTGTGAAGAACCCTGTAAAGACAATGTAAAGGTAAGACACAGAGTGGTAAAAAATATTTACAAAACATATCTGACAGGAAAACAAATAATGCAATTTATTATTTTTCATTTTTTAAGATTTTATTTATTTATTTGACAGAGAGAAACACAGCTAGAGAGGGAACACAAGCAGGGGGAGTGAGAGAGGGCTAGAAGCTGGCTCCCGCCAAGCAGGGAGCCCGATGAGGGACTGGATCCCAGGACTCCAGGATCATGCCCTGAGCTGATGGCAGATGCTTAACAACTAAGCCACCCAGGCACCCCCACAAATAATGCAATTTAAAAATGGGGAAATTATCTGAAAATATACCTCGCCAAAGAAGATACAGAAAAGGAAAACAAGCACATGAATATGCAACATCATTTATGTCATGAGGGGACCGAAATTTAAAACAACAACGCCATACCCCTATACATCTACTAGAGTGGCTAAAATTAAGAAAAAAAGCCTGATATACAAAATGCTGATGGAGATGCAGAGAAACAGGAGTCATTGCTGGGGGACACGCAAAATGGCACAATCACTTTGGAAGACATTTTGGCAGTTCCTCACAAATTTAAACATAGTTTTATCATACAGAAATCACATTCCTAGGTATATGCCAAACTGAAAACTTGTGCTAGAATGAAATCTTGCCATTTGTAATGATATGGATAGAGCTAGAGTGTATAATGCTCAGCAAAATAAGGCAGTCGCAGAAAGACAAATACCACATGATTTCACTCACTTATGGAATTTAAGAATCAAAACAGATGAACATATGGGGAGGGGGGAATAGGAGGTTGGGGGGAAACAAACCATAAGAGACTCTTAATGATAAAGAACAAACTGTGGGTTGATTAAGGGAGGTGGGAGGGGGATGGGTTAAATAGATGATGGGGATTCAGGAGGGCACTTGTTACTTTGAGCACTGGGTGCTGTATGTAAGTGATGAATCACTGAATTCCACTCCTGAAACCATATCACACTGTAAGCTAACTAACTGGAATTTAAATAAAAATTTAAAAAAACAATTCAACTTTGGAGTCAAACCTGGGTTCCAGGGGCAGGAGAAAATTTTTGAAGGTGATGGGTAAGTTTATGGCACTGAGTGTAAAAATAGTTTCAGAGGTAGGTATATACTTACCTCCAAATATATCAAGTTGTATATGCTAAATATCTACAGCTTTTTGTATGTCATTCATAACCTCAATAAAGCAGTTAATAAAAAGAAAACTTATGTCAACAGAAAAACCTACACACAAATGTGCAGCTTTCTAACTGTCAAAACAGGTAAGCAATTAAGATGCCATTCTATAGATGAATGGATAAACAAAGTGTGCTATTTCATGCAATGGAATATTATTCAGGGCTAAAAAGTCAGGACATGAAGAGACATGAAGGAAGTATTAATGCATTTTGGTAAGCAAAAGAAGCAAGTCTGAAAAGGCTACAACTGCCTGATTCCACCCATATGATATTCCGGAAAAGGCAAAACTATCGATGGTTAGAGGTGGTCCAGTGTAGTGGGAGTTGGTAGCCGAGAGATGAACAGGTGAAGCACAGAGGAATTTCAGGATAATGAAACTATTCCGTTTGATACCATAATGGTGGGTACATGACTTAATGCATTTTCAAAACCCCTTGAACGTACAACACAAAGATTGAATGTCAATGTAAACTATTGACTTAGTTAATAATAATGTGTTAGTACCAGTTTATTAATTATAACACATGTATCACACTAATGCAGTATCTTAACAACGGGGAAACTGTGATGGGGGCTATAATACGAGAATCCTCTATGCTATCTACTCAGTATTTCTGTAAATGTAAAACTATTCTAAAAAACTAAGTCCCTTAATTAAAAAATATATATATTGAGTTGTTTGTCATATTGACATAACACTCACTTCCATCCCAGAGTGTGCTGGCATGTCCCACCTCACATGGAAGTAGGCCCAAACACAAAAAGGCCTAGAAAAAGAAAGGGAATGGAAGATGAATGGAGATTTTCGGTAATACATTCCCAGAAATCCCTTCAGTTTGGCAGCATCTTTGAAGCATCAGCTTCCACATTCCTACTCAGCCTGATCTATATGACTTGGCCTAGAGTAGTTCTCCCAGTCATAGATCTAGTCAACACATGCCCCCATGCCTCACTGTTTTGCCACAGGGCCACAGCTTATGCTGTCACTGTCATGTGCCATGCTCTTCCTCTCTCACCTTCCTCTGCAGAAATCTGACTCATTGCTAAGACCCAGCTGAAATACGATATTCCCTAAAGCTTTAAACCATTTCTTGACACAGGACCTGCCACCTTCCTCTGCCTTTCCTTACATTCCAAGCCTGGGTGATAGCATTTGACACATCAGTTGCTGTTCTCCACATAACCTTTGTTCATCTCTCTCTTCTCATTAAGTCACCCAGCCTCCTTTTTTTTCTTTTCCCTCTGCAGAAAAAGAAACTTCAACAGATGGAATGGATGGCAGTCAGAAAGTAGCTGAAGATCATGATGTTGAACCAAAGAGTCTTACAACGCACAACTGAAGAAGAAAATAAAATGAGAAATATGGAAGGCAATAAATTTTAAGGTGATTCAGAAGAACAGGAGAGGAAAAATGCAGATGAGACATTTATAGGAAATATTTCCAAAACTGAAGAAAACACTTCAGCTTTTATAAAACAACAACAAAACCAAAAGGAGTCCCCCAGATAAGCACCAGTGCTATTAAAAAGTGATCCACACCAAAAAAAACAAAAAACAAAAAACAAAAACAAAACCTGGAAAACGTACTGTTTCATAATTTCTTCACTCACTTGGTCAAGCGTTTTGGTCTCCTTCATCCTGAATTTCCCTTAAATCTGGAACCCACGGCATTTCCCTTCTTTCTTGCAGACAGATCAGCTGAGGTTTAGAAATGGGAAATCCTGTAAGGAGAAAGAAAATACACAGTTGGTCAGGCTGGGAACAAAATACTGCCAGATCAGTCCCACCCAATGTGTAAGCAGAAACAAGACAGGAAGAAGAGAAAATATTCAAAGACAAAGACCAAAGGAAAGGCAGAGACCATGTGAGAATGTTCAGGTTCCTACTATGTCTCCAGGCAAGAAGCTTATCATAATAATACTGGAAATACAAAGTAGTAAACAAATATAATCAAGTGTTACAAGTGCTAGAATATGAGCCAGAGACAAGATATAGACCGGCAAAATTGAGAAAACGGTCTGGTAGTTCTCAAATGCAAGCCCTGGACTAGCTGCACTGGGACTCATGTGGAGCTTCTAAAACCAGTTTTCTGGGCCCATCAGCAGAAATCCGATTTCATAGGTCAAGAGTGGGGCTGGGAATCTTCATCAGCATTCACAAATTCACCAGGGCCATGCTAAACAAAGACATTTTTCCATTTGTGTCTTCTTCAAGTTTTTCATCAATGTTTTACACCTTTCAGCATATGGCTCTTTCACCTCCGTGGTTACATTTACTCCTAAGGATTTTACTGCCTTTGGTGATAATTTCTTGCTCTGATAGTTCATTGCTAGTATATAGAAACACAGCTGGCTTTTGTTTACTGATTTTATATCCTACAACCTCATTGAATTTATTAGTTCTAACAGATCTTCTTTCTCTTCAAATGCCTAACACAGACTAATTCGAAGACTTGACCTTAAGGGTACAGCTGGGAAAGTTAGGATGTTAGATGCACAGTCCAGCCCTTAACAGGGAGAAACTGAGAGCTGGGTGTTTGCTCCTACTCACTCTACTGAGCTGGAGGAAACAGTCACTGGGAGTGCCTTTCTGACCATGTATAATCATTACTTATATAACTTTATGGCTTTAAAAAAAGCTGAGAGGTTATGTGACATGATAGAGGTATTAGCTAATACCATAATGGCAATCATATGGTTATAAATAAGTGTTTAAAATTGACATGTTGTCCACCGTAAACTTACATTGTATGTCAAATATATTTCAATAAACTTGAATAAAGATATTTTTTAAAAGCTGAGAGAAGGAGTGTTAAGTCTTTATATATAGAGTTTGTTTTATTTTCCATTTCTGGTTCTCTTGGCTTGCTCCTGTGGATTCAACTTAACATCTGGTGTTATTATCTTACTCTCATATACGTTTGCTCTCGCCCACATCCTTTGTGTTTTTATTGTCAATTACATTACATATCTTTATGCTATTGGCCTGTAAATAAAATTTTACATAGATTCTTTCATGCAACTCTTTTTAAAAGTCTTTTCAGAGCAGGAAGATATGTTTAATTCGTACTATCATTTATTATTGCCTGCATAATTACCTTTACTGACACTTTTCTTCATGCAAATTCAAGTTACTCTCTAGTGTTGTTTACTTTCTACCTGAAGAATTTCCTTTAGTATTTTTTGGAAGGTGGCTCTGCTAGCAACAAATTCTCTCAATTTTTATTTATCTGGAATATACTTAAGCTTCATTCGTGAAAGTTAGCTCTCTTCATAAATGTGTATCTGTGTATGTATGTATATATGTGTGTATATATGTGTGGATATATATATATTTATTGGTATATTAATTTCTTGGTTCAAGATTGTTTTTTTTTCCTTTAATCACTTTGAATATATTAGTACAACTCCTTCTGCCCACCACCATTTCTGATGAGGAATATTCTGCAAATTGGCTAAACTTATTGCAGGTCCTTTGTAGGACTCATTTTTCTCTTGCCGTTTTCAAGAGTTTGCGTTTGGTTTTCTTTTTTCTTTTTAAGATTTTATTTATTTGACAGAGACAGAGGGATCACAAGTAGGCAGAGAGGCAGGCAGAGAGAGAGGAGGAAGCAGGCTCCCCGCTGAGCAGAGAGCCCGACGCGGGCCTCGATCCCAAGACCCTGAGATCACGACCTGAGCCGAAGGCAGAGGCTTTAACCCACTGAGCCACCCAGGTGCCCTGTGTTTGGTTTTCAAAAACTTTACTCTGATGTGGTACATAATTTGGCCATGAATCCCTTTGGATTTTTTCCTGCTTAGAATACATTTAGCTTCTTAGATGCCCATATTAGTTTTCACCAAATTTAGACAATTTTCAGCCTCACGGTCTTTGAATATTTTTTGTGTTCCTTTATTGGTCTACTCTCTTCTGGTATACCCCATTGCATATATGTTCATATGTTTGGTGGACATGTAAGGTTAAATGCACATTTATCTAAGGCTCCATTAATTTTTCTACTTGTTTTTCTCTGATTTTAGAATTGCCTGATCTCTACCAATCTCTCTTCAAGTTCACTTTCTTACTTGGAGGCCCTCTGGTGAATTTTTCATTTCAGTCATTATGCTTTTCAAATCCAGAAGTTCCCCATTTGATTTCATTTTATAGTTTATCTTTCTGAATTGTCTCTATTTGGAGACATTGCCATCACACCTTCCTTTATTCCTTTAAGCATAGTTTCCCTTTGTTATTTGACCATATTTATTATACATGCTTTGAGGTCTCTTTCTGCTAGATCCAATTCTGGGTCCTCCCACAAGCCGTTTTTGTTGCCTGATTTTACTTTTACCCAGTGCATAGGTCACACTTCCCTACTTCTTTCTAGAGCTTATGATTTTGGTTGAAAACTGGGGGATTTGGGTACTATATTGTAGCAACTCTGGTGTTGATCTCCCTGGGCTTCCTGTTTGCCCATTTATTTGTGTAGTGATGTGGCTGCACCAGATCAGTGAAGTCTATTTCCCTGCAACGTGCAGCCTCTGATGTTACCACTGAAAGGGCACGACCTTGAGCATGCACGCAGTCTCCCTGACTCCCCTTCTCCCTCATGGGTAACTGTTGTTTGGGCCAGGAGGTTTTTCACAGTCTCTTTTCCTGATAGTTTCATTGAGCTCTGGATAGACTGCCTCTACTGGTTTCAATTCCAGCTCTTAGCCTGCATTAATTTCCAGCTGATTGCTTTCCTTTTATTGAAAATGCCCTCCCTGGGCAATAAATGGATCCACAGTCTGTTCCGATTAACTTTGGGACCCTTTGCAGGGGTAATCTTTTGGGTCACTCTTTGATGCCTGCTCCAACTCTAGGAAGACTCTTCTTAGGTATCTCTTTCTGTCCTTCTCTCTGTCAAACTTCCAAATGCCCTACCATTTGGCCTGTTACATTCACAGAGCTATCAGCCCCCTCTTAAATGCTCACTACCAAGGTCTCCATTCTGATCAACAGTACCCTTAGGCCTGCACTTTCCCATGCTTCTCCAAATAAATTCGGTCTCCTTCAAGACAGTTTCTCTTAGAGCTACGGAGGTCTCTGCAGTTAGAACTCGCCTTTCCCTTTGGGCAGCACTCCTGCTGCTCCAGAACTAGTAGTGGGGACAGTGGCTCTCTTCCCTCAGAGTGATACCCCTGCTCTACAAACAACACTCTAGGCCAGTCTAACAGCTCTCGATCACGTCAGCTTTACTTTCCCGGTATGGAAATTCTATCTTGTAAGTGATTAGGGCCCTGTAGTCTCAGCCTGTCACACCTGGAGCCTATCTTTGTCCTATGAATCGGGGCCAGGTGGGGTAAGGGAGCAGCAGATCTCTCACCTGCACTTGCCTGGAACAGAATTTCTGAAACGTAGTGCTGACAATGAGAAGAAGAAATTCTGGCAGATTGCCCCTCCCATAGAGAAACAGTAGCTCCAGAGTGGGGGGCATAGGAGGGGGTGGGCAGGAGAAGAAGCTGCACCTTCTTGGCTATAGCTATAGCTACCCTACTGGGGGGAGCGGAGGGAAGGTGAAGAGAAAATGTGTGGCTCAAATGCCACAGTCTCTCACTGTTCTTACTGAGATTTAGTACATTTACATGAATTAATGTTTCTCCATTTCCTATGTACTCTTTGAACAATTGCTAGAGACTTTAAATGATTGTTTTACAATGTTCACCAGTTTAATTTTTTTTTCTTCTGGAATATCATCTATGGAGCTCTTCACATCATTTGGGAATTGCTTCTCTTTTCCATTACTTTTTAAATAGTATCATTATTACATTATAATACATTACTATCACTATGTTATTACATTATTCTTATAAACATGCACTTTAAAAAAAAAAGAACTCAAACAGAGTGGTTTTATATAAAAGGAAGCAAAGATCATCCCCCAGCCCTACCTATCGGGGGTAGCAACCTGCTAGTATGTTTTCACAGATATCTGTGTATCATATTATATTCAATATAAGCTGTCACAAGTAGAATCATAAAAGGAATTAAATTTAGAAAATTACCTCTCTCACACTACTGCTGAACACATTTCTCCTATTTCCCAAAGCCAACAAATACTTCCAACCGAGGCTAGATAAAAATCAATCAATTAACATACATCTGCATATAAAATTTAGTTAGCCGAGAGAGGAATTCGATCTACTATCCCAGTGCAGCCTTTAACAGAGGTCTCAGAAAGCAACAGATCAGGTAGAAATAAAACTTAAATGCAGAAAATTTGAATAAGAAAATTAGTATGCTTCTTACTCAAATAGAGACAAAAATACAAATGAAATATTATTAGATCATAAAAGAAATCCTAATGTCAAAAAGCAGGCATTCCATACATTACACTACAATAAAAAAAAACAAGAAAAGATAGATTTAATTGAAAGAAGAAGGGCTATCTACCCGAACAGATGCACATGCCTTTCCAAGAAAATTCTCAGGTTAAGAGAAATCCAAAGCAGCAGCTACACACTAAAACTACACCACAGGCTTCTAGTTGTGGAATGCGTAAGTCATGGGAATAAAAGACACAGCACAGAGAATCTTGTCAATGACATTGCAATAGCCTTGTATGGTGACAGATGGGAGCCACATATGTGGCGTGCACAGCATGAGGTTTAAACTTGCTGAATCACTCGGCTGTACAGATGAAACTAATGTAATATCATGTGTCAATTATTCTCAAAATTTTTTTAAAGATTTTATTTCTTTGACAGAGAGAAACACAGCCAGAGAGGGAACACAAGCAGGGGGAGTGAGAGAGGGAGAAGCAGGCTTCCCGCTGAGCAGGGAGCCTGATGTGGGGCTCGATCCCTGATCTCCGGGATCATGACCTGAGCCGAAGGCAGTCGCTTAACCAACTGAGCCACCCAGGCACCCCTCAATTTTTTTAAATATAAAAGTACATAAATCATAGTAAAACACAACCAACAAATAAACTTTACAGCCTTAAACACATTTACTACAAAGGAATATACATGAAAAAATTATTCAAATTAGGAAGCTCGAAGAACAACAAAATAACTACAGAGAGCATTAATAAGCATAAAACAGAAATTAATAAAAATAAAATAGCAATCTATTCAACCAATATCTGGTTCTTTGAAAAGACAATCATATAGAAATACATCTGGCAAATGTGATGAAAAATAAGAGCAGAGATATAACTGAACACTATCAGGAATTAGAAGGAATTAGATTTTGCGGTTATTTAAAAAAAATTTAAGAATGTTTGTACAAATTGATACCAGTAAATTCTAATAACATAATTATTGCAATTAGCCTAAGGAAAAGAAACCTGAATACAGCAATAATCACTAAAGAGACTGAAATTTGTAAAGAAAAAAAGACTCCTAAAAAGAAACTGTAATAGATAATACCACAGCTAATTATAGTACAGCTGTTTATGATACAGATAACTACCACGTTTCATACATTGCCTCATTGCACTAAAAATGTGAAGGCCACCTAAATTATTTTTCTACTTTAGCATAACCCTGACACCAAACCTGACAAGAATAAATCTCAATTTAGAAAATGGATGGCATAGTCATTAAAACAGAGGGACACTGATGCAGAAATAGACCAACAGGTAGGTCAATGTAACCGAATTTCCATGAATATATGAGAATTTAATTTACAATAAGGCTGCCATTTCAAGTCCATGGAGACAGGTTGCAACTGAGACATTTGTGGCTATCCATCCATAAAAATATAAATGTTCTTTATATCTCTATCAATTGGTTAAGTGTCCAACTCTACCTTTTGGCTCAGGTCGTGATCTCAGGGTTGTGAGATCAAGCCCCATGTCAGGTTCTGTGCTGGGTGTGGAACCTGCTTAAAATTCTCTCTCCCTGTCTCTCTCCCTGCCCCTTCCCATCCTCCCTCTCTAAAGAAAAAAAGAAAAATACACACACACACACACACACACACACACACACACACAGTCTTGTAACAAAGCATCCACGCACATACAAAAACATCCCAATTGATTAAATATGTTTACCATGAAAAAGAAAAACTTAAGCGCATTAGAAGAAAAATTCAGGGGGCGCCTGGGTGGCTCAGTTGGTTAAGCGACTGCCTTCGGCTCAGGTCATGATCCTGGAGACCCAGGATCGAGTCCCACATCGGGTTCCCTGCTCGGCAGGAGGCCTGCTTCTCCCTCTCTCGCTCCCCCTGCTTGTGTTCCCTCTCTAACTGTGTTTCTCTCTGTCAAATAAATAAAATCAAAAAAAAAAGAAGAAAAATTCAGGTTGTTTTTATAATATTGGGTAGGAAAGGCCTTCTTTAAATAATACAAAATGTGGAACATGTAAAAATATTCAGGCTGGACTATCCGTATGATAAAAGAAACCATCATCAAAGGGAAGAGGTAACAGAGTCCCCCCTAGAAGATGACAGCTCAAGAAACTTCACAGACACGCTCCCCAGAGAAATAAGCAAAACTGGTAAAAACTATTTTTAAAATAACTATTAAATGTCTCTGGAAATTGTCCGAAGAACATACGGCAAATAAGGAAACATTTACTCAAAAAAAAAAAAAATCTACTAACCTAGGTAAGAACAGTGAGAGTATGGCACTGGAAGCATACTCTGCTTCCTCTCTCCTACCTCTCCAGTTCCCTTTGATGTTAGACCCCTCCAGGAAGGTATCTCCCTCTCCCCTCAGCTCTCAATTATTAGTTACCCATAGCTCACCAGGAAGAGCAGGCCATCAGAATTTGTCATCCTCCAATTCCAAACTGAAGAGGCTAAATTCATTTTTTTCAAAATTTTATTCATTTATTTGATAAAGAGAAACACAGCTAGAGAGGGAACACAAGCAGGGAAAGTGAGAGAGGGAGAAGCAGGCTTCCCGCCCCGAGCAGGGAGCCTGATGTCGGGCTCTGGATCATGACCTGAGCCAAAGGCAGCCACTTAAGGGCTGAGCCATCCAGGTGCCCCTGAAGAAGCTAAATTCTTAAGGAGTGAGGCCAAGAGGTGAGGGCCTTTTTTTTTCTCCAATCAGGCCCCTCTCAGAGGATTGAGGTGTTACACCAGCCACAGCACACTGAGATTGCTGCAGCCCTGGTAGCCCTTGCCCCAGTGAGATCACAGGACAGACTTTCCAAATACAAGCAGTAGGCCTAGAAGACCAGAGGCTACTGCTCAACCCAGAGGCCAGAACAGTGGCTCAAAAATCTTTCCCAAGGAGGAGAAGCAGCCCAGAAGGAAGACAGCTCCTAATCTCCCCCATCCCCAGAGCTCTCTGTTTATTTGAAACAGAGTGTGGGAAAATTCAAGCCTAAGAGAGCTCTCAAAAATAATGGCTCCTCCTGGTGGTGGGTACTGAGGGCACCTATTGCATGGAGCACTGGGTGTGGGGAATGGGCAATGAATTTTGGAACACTGAAAAAAAAATAAAAATAAAAATAAAAAAAATAATAGCTCCTCCAAATGAAGAACAAGGAACAAAACCACAGGTCAATGATTTCATCAGAGAGAACCAGGCATAGAGGCAGCTAAGAAGAGGCCTCTCGGGGTCTGAACAAAACTCGAAGAGGCAGCTAAAGAATATTCCCACCTGAATTGAGTCAGATCAGAGTGTGGCAAAATTTATGCAACCACGGGATTTTTGAAAACAATTAAAAAAATAAATTGGCAGTTAGTGGAGCCCAACAGATGAGTGTCACAACAATCAAGGTAGATAGATTAGCAGAGAGATCAGAGGAGGAGACAAAGAGAGCCCTGCAAAAACTCCAGTCATTGCAGAGTGACTATTTGTACGTACACCCAATTCTGCACTGACTGAGGAGTAACAATGAAGGCTTCATACTTCAGGGTAAACAGACTCAACTTAACTAAAATCGCCAGGTCACTAGACAGTTATTTAACTCCCAAGCAAATAATAGCAAAGACAAGCTCTGGGGGGTGGCGTGTGGAAACTGGACCTGAACCCAGAGTGCTACAATATCCTACCTAACTGCCTCATTTAAAAAAAAAATCAGGAATAGTCAAAGAAGCAGAAACATGTGACTCATTTACAGGAACAAAGACAAGCAATAGAAACTGCCTGTGAAAGGGCCACTATATTGGCTTTAACAGAAAAAAGTCTTCAA
Organism: Spilogale gracilis; assembly: GCA_004023965.1. Lineage (NCBI taxonomy): Eukaryota > Metazoa > Chordata > Mammalia > Carnivora > Mephitidae > Spilogale > Spilogale gracilis. Next base: position 21,335 of record PITA01019226.1, on the reverse strand, counting down.
GTCAGCCAATCTTAATATGTTCTGGGAACGAAGGGAATCATGCTTAAAGAAGCAGAAGAAGATCAACAAATCTGGAAGCTGGTTCTTTGAAAGAATAAATATGTTCAATAAATCACTAGACAGACTTACCAAAAAAGAATGGAGAAAAGACCCAAATCAATAAAATCCTGAATGAAAGAGAAGACATCGCGACCAACACCAAGGAAATTCAAACAATTAAGAACATATTATGAGTGAAGATGGCGGGAGGCCAGGTGACTGCATTTCGGGGAGTCCCCTGAAGTGAGCTCAATTCCTGCAAAAAACTACAGGAACACTGTGAGCACCCATGAAATCAGCCTGAAATGTGATATTTCGTACTTCTGGATCACCACGGGGGACAAGGACCATCGGCAAAGAGGTAGAGAGAAGTGAGAGCGATCAGAGGGTTGCCCAGAGACAAGGGGCACAGGGGAGGAAGCCCGCAGAGGCGACCAATTGGAAGGCAATACCCCAAGCACGAAAGTGCTCTGTGTTGGGGGAACAACAGCAGATTACGGTCTGATTCAAAGCAAACAGAAACGGAGTGCCTGAGGGGCAGCCGGGAATTGGGGATATAGATCTGCAGGGAGAAAGAGCACACAGTGCTGAGCGAGGGAACGCGGCAGAGCCAGTGGCTCGGAGTCTATTTTTTCGCCGCTTTTTTTTTTTCTTTCCTCCGCTGCTTTTCTCTCCTGCTTCTCTCCACCCCGTGGGCCAGGCACGGACCCCCCAGGGAAGGCGATTTTGCAGACTTGCAGGGGACATGCGCGGCCGCGGGACCTCAGTCCCTCCTCCCTGGGGGTCACACAGACTCCCTGGGCAGAGACAAGGTCACACGACCCAAAATCAGTTGCGGTTTCGTGGTACGGGAGTGAAACGACAAGCGGGAACTTTGGACAGAAATCAAACCAGCATCTGCACCTGCCCGGCTGTGACAGGCGGCCGAGGGGGAGGCAGTGTGGGCCCTCCCCCATCGTCCAGAGGGTTGCTAATTAGGGACTCTCTCTGGGAAGGAGGTCTGGGCGCAGACATCTTGCTCCGACCTCACTTCCTCAACAGCTGAAAAAGGCCGTAAAAGAACAACCCCCCCCACCCAGAGAACTGAACCCTGACAACCTGGTTACAATAGACTCCAGTCCCTAGGAAGGGGGCGGAGAGACGCAGCCCAGAAGGGACTGAAAACAGTGTGGCAGGCCCCGCCCACAGAAGGCAAGCTAGAAGCACAGGAGGACGACATCCAAACTGTAAAACCCCAATATCGGGGGAAAGGCAATTTATTAAACTCCTGGTACTGCCCCAAAAGCTGTACACCTTACTGATACAGTTTTTCCCCTTATTTACTTTTATAACTTTTTTCTACGTTTTAAAGTTTCCACTTTAAACTTAAAAATTCGGGCACCTCGGTGGCTCAGTTGGTTGAGCGACTCCTTTCAGCTCAGGTCATGATCCTGGAGACCCGGGATCGAGCCCCACATCAGGCTCCCTGCTCAGCGGGAAGCCTGCTTCTCCCGCTCTCAGTCCCTCTGCTTGTGTTCCCTCTCTAGCTGTGTTTCACTCTGTCAAATAAATAAATAAAATCTTTAAAAAAATTCATTCTCACAGTTTTTGTTATTTTAATTTTTAACCCACTTTTTGTCACAACGTGATACTCAATACAACACTCCATAACAATTTTTTACCTTGAAATTGTTTGAAACACATTCCTGTATTTTCTGTTGTTGTTCTTGTTGCCTCTTGTTTGCTTGTTTGTTTTATCTGTTTTTTCCCTTTCTTCTCTCTTCTTTCCTTTATTTTTTTCGTTTACATATATCGTTATAAGCTTCAAGGTAATCCTACATCCGTATTCAAAACTACCCCTATATACAACCAGTTCTAATCTCCCTATATCTTTAGAAAGTGGGCTCCTCCTACAATAATAACAAGACAAACCCAGGAGGATCTGAAATATTTTCCTTGCCCACAAGGAGTCTCTGCCCTCACCTTCCCACCCTAATCTGTCACTGTTTCTATGTAATGGTTTTTGCCTTTGTAGCATATAAATACTGGTCTTGGGGGTCATTCAGGTTGGGCTTCACTTTTTGATCTCTTCATTTACTCTTGATGGTTTTTTTCTTTACCCTGTAGTAGTTTTGTACCAAATAAATCCTACCACTGGGCCCCACTCTGGCAGGGGTTTCTTTTCTTGCTTCCTTTCCCTGTTTCTCGTTTTTCTTTCTTCTTCCTTTTTGGTGGTGACTTCTGATTGCTCCAAAACCTTCCAAAGACCAATTCACCTGGATAGTTGCTGATATATTTAGCTATACACCCCCTCAACCACTCCTCGCCACAATGACTCGGAGGAGGAACAACCAACAGAAGAAGAACACTGAGACTGCAACCCCGGACACAAAACTATTGGAAATGAACACAAACAATGTGACAGAAATGGAATTCGGGGCAGCAATACTCCAAGCAATGGCTAATTTGGAAAAGAACATTAGTCTCAAAATGAAAGCCCTAATAACAGAAGTGAAAGCTGAGGTTATAAAGGCTACTAATGAGATGCAATCCAATTTAAATACGCTAACAGCTAGAGTAGGTGAAGCTGAAGATCGTATTAGTGATTTATAAGACAGATGGACTAAGAAGGAGGAGCAAGAGAAGTCTTGGAGCAAACAGCTAAAATCCCATGAAAACGGAATAAGGGAAATAAGTGATGCCATGAAATGCTCCAATATCAGAATTATTGGAATCCCTGAAGGAGTTGAGAGAGAGAGAAGCCTAGAAGATATTGTTGAACAAATCATGGATGAAAATTTCCCGAATCTGGGGAATGAAACAAATGCTCAAGTCCAAGAGACAGAGAAGACACCCCCCGCCAAGATCAATGAGGTCAGAAAAACTTCCAGGCACATAATTGTGAAATTCGTGAATCATAAAACCAAAGAATATGTCTTAAGGGCAGCAAGGGGAAAGTGATCCCTTACCTATAGAGGGAGGACCATCAGAATAATGTCAGAACTTTCCACAGAAACCTGGCAAGCCAGAAAAGGCTGGTAAGATATATTCAGGAAATTACATCACAAAAATATGCAACCAAGGATAATGTACCCAGCAAGGTTGACTTTCAGAATGGAAGGAGAAATAAAGAGATTCCAGGACCAACAAGGTCTAAAAGATTATGCAACCACCAAGCCAGCACTAGAAGAAATACTAAGAGGGGTTCTATAAAAGAGAAATGAACACAAGAGTGACACAGAACAGAAATTTACAGAGGTAATCTATTGAAAAATGAACTTCACAGGCAACATGATGTCCAAAAAACTTATCTATCAATAATCACTCTCAATGTGAAAGGCCTAAATGCTCCAATAAAAAGGCACAGGGTTGCAGACTGGATAAAATGACAGGACCCATCCATATGCTGTTTACAAGAAACACATCTTGAATCTAAAGACACTTCCAGATTGAAAGTGAGGGGATGGAGGACAATGTTTCATGCCAACAGACCCCAAAAGAAAGCCGGGGTAGCGATTCTCATATCAGATAAATTGGATTTTTATCTAAAGCCTGTAGTCAGAGACATAGAAGGACACTACATCATTCTCAAAGGGTCTATACACCAAGAAGATCTAACAATTGTAAATATTTATGCCCCCAACATGGGAGCAGCCAACTACATAAGCCAACTGTTAAACAAAATAAAGAATCATATTGATGCAAATACACTAATCGTAGGAGATCTTAACACACCACTCTCAGCAATGGACAGATCGTCTAAACAGAAAATCAGCAAAGAATCAAGAGCCTTGAATGAGACATTGGACCAGATGGATCTCATAGATATATTCAGAACATTTCACCCTAAAACAGCAGAATACTCATTCTTCTCGAGTGCACATGGAACTTTCTCCAGAATAGACCACACACTAGGTCACAAATCAGGGCTCAACCGATACCAGAAGATTGAGATTATTCCCTGCATATTCTCTGACCACAATGCCGTGAAACTGGAACTCAACCACCATAAAAAGTTCAGAAGAAAATCAAACACTTGGAAGGCAGAGACAATCCTGCTCAAGAATCTGTGGATCAACCAGGAAATCAAAGAAGAACTGAAACACTTCATGGAAACCAATGACAATGAAGATACATCGATCCAAAACCTATGGCATACAGCAAAGGCATTCCTAAGGGTGAAATACATAGCCATCCAAGCCTCACTCAAAAAAATTGAATAATCCCACATACATCAACTCTCATTACACTTTAAAGAACTGGAAAATCAACAAAAAATTAAACCAACCCACACACAAGGCAGGAAATAATAAGTATTAGAGCAGAGATGAATGAATCAGAAACTAGAGATACAGTAGAATGCATCAACGAAACTAGAAGCTGGTTCTTTGAAAGAATCAATAAGATCGATAGCCATTGGCCAAACTAATCCAAAAAAAAAGGGAGAAGACCCAAATTAATAAAATTAATATTGAAAGGGGAGAGATCACGACTAACACCAAGGAAATAGAAACAATCTTCATAAATTACTATCACAATTATATGCCAATAATTTTAACAACCTAGAAGATATGGATACATTCCTAGAAACCTATAAATTTCCAAGACTGAAACAGGAAGACATTGACAATCTGAATAAACCTATATCTAGTAATGAGATTGAAGCAGTGATCAAAAACCTCCCCCAAGAAAGAGTCCAGGCCCAGACGGATTCCCTGGGGAATTCTGCCAAACATTCAAAGAAGAAATAACACCTATTCTCCTGAAGCTCTTTCAAAAAATAGAAACAGAAGGAAAACTTTCAGACTCTTTCTATGAAGCCAGCGTTACTCTAATCCCCAAACCAGACAAAGACCCCATCAAAAAGGACAACTTCAGACCAATATTGCTGATGAATACCAATGCCAAGATTCTCAACAAGATCCTTGCTAACAGGATCCTACAATACATTAAAAAGATTATCCACCATGACCAGGTAGGATTTATCCCAGCGTTGCAAGGGTGGTTCAACACTTGCAAATCAATCAACGTGATAGAACAAATCAATAAGAGAAGAGAGAAGAAACACATGGTCCTCTCAATTGATGCAGAAAAGGCTTTTGACAAAGTACAACATCCGTTCCTGATTAAAACTCTTCAAAGTATAGGGATAGAGGGAACATTCCTCAACCTCATAAAATCTATCTGTTAAAAACCCACAGTGAATATCTTTCTCAACAGGGAAAAACTGACAACCTTCCTTCTGAGATCAGGAACAAGACAAGGATGCCCACTCTCTCCACTACTGTTCAACATAGTGTTAGAAGTCCTAGCAACAGCAATCAGACAACAGAGAGAAATAAAAGGTATTCAACTTGGCAAAGAAGAAGTCAAACTCTCTTTCTTTGCAGATGACATGATACTCTATGTGGAAAACCCAAAAGACTGTTACCCCAAACTACTAGAACTCATACAACAATTCAGGAATGTGGCACGATACAAAATCAATGCACAGAAATCAGTTGCATTCTTATACACTAACAATGAAAATATAGAAAGGGAAATCATAAAATCGATTCCGTTTACTATAGCACCAAAAACCGTAAGATACTTAGGAATAAACCTAACCAACGAATTCAAGGATCTGTACTCGAGGAACTACAGAACACTCATGAAAGAAATTGAAGAAGACAGAGAAAGATGGAAGACCATTCCATGCTCATGGATCGGAAGAATAAACATTGTTAAAATGTCTATACTTCCCAGAGCAATCTATACGTCCAATGCCATTCGGATCAAAATTCCACCCACATTCTTCAAAGCATTGTAACAAAGAATCCTAAAATTTATATAGAACCAAGAAAAAAAGACCCCGAATTGCTAAGGAATTGCTGAAGAAGAAAAACAAAGCTGGGGGCATCTCGTTACCTGACTTCAGGCTTTATTACAAAGCTGTGATTACCAAGACAGCATGGTACTGGCACAAAAGCAGAGAAATAGACCAATGGAACAGAGTAGAAAGTCTAGATATGGACCCGCAAATCTATGGTCAAATCATCTTCGACAAAGCAGGAAAAAATGTCCAGTGGAAAAAAGACAGTCTCTTCAATAAATGGTGCTGGGAAAATTGGACAGCTACATATAGAAGAATGAAACCAGACTATCCTCTTACACCACACACAAAGGCAAACTCGAAATGGATGAAAGAAATCAATCCATCAAAATCCTGGCAAAGAACATAGGCAGTAGCCTCTTTGACATCGGCCACAGCAACTTCTTTCAAGACACTTCTCCAAAGGCAAAGGAGACAAAAGCAAAAATGAACTTTTGGGCCTTCATCAAAATAAAAAGCTTCTGTACAGCAAAGGAAACAGTCAACAAAACAAAGAGGCAACCCACGGAATGGGAGAGGATATTTGCAAATGACACTACAGACAAAGGGCAGATATCCAAGATCTATAAAGAACTACTCAAACTCAACATCCAAAAAGAAGATGAACACATCAAAACATGGGCAAGAGATATGAAGAGGCACTTCTCCATAGAAGATATACACATGGCTAACAGACACCTGAAAAAATGTTCATCGTCACTAGCTATCAGGGAAATTCAAATCAAAACCACACTGAGATACCACCTTACACCAGTCAGAATGTCCAAAATTAACAAGTCAGGAAACAACAAGTGTTGGAAAGGCTGCAGAGAAAGGGGAACCCTCTTACACTGTTGGTGGGAATGCAAGTTGGTGCAGCCGCTTTTGAAAACAGTTTGGAGATTCCTTTAAAAAATAAAAATAGAGCTACGCTATGACTGCAATTGCACTACTGGGCATTTACCCCAAAGATACAGATGTAGTGAAAAGAAGGGGCATATATACCCCAATGTTCATAGTAGGGCCATATGTACACCAATGTTCATCGCAGCAATGGCCACAATCGCCAAACTGTGGAAAGAGCCAAGGTGCCCTTCAACAGATGAATGGATAAAGATGTGGTACATATATACAATGGAATACTATGCTTCCATCAGAAAGTATGAATACCCAATTTTTGTAGCAACATGGACTGGATTGGAAGAGATTATGCTGAGTGAAATAAGCCAAGTAGAAAAAGTCAAGTATCATATGGTTTCACTTACTTGTGGTGCATAAGGGGTAATATAGAGGACAGTAGGAGAAGGAAAGGAAATGAGAAGGAGGGTAATTCGGGGAGAGAAAGGAAACGTGAGAGACTTTGGACATAGAAACAAACTGAGGGACTTGGAGGGAGGGGGTGGGGGGATGGGAGAGCCTGGTGGTGGGTACTGAGGGCACCTATTGCATGGAGCACTGGGTGTGGGGCATGGGCAATGAATCTTGGAATACTGAAAAAATGAAATAAATTTAAAGTAAAAAAATAGAGTACAAAGAAAAATCAACAGGGAAATAATAGTCTTTCAACAAATGATATCTGACAACTTGATCTCGACATACAAAATAATGAGTTAGGCTCAGTCCTCACGCCATACACATAAATTAACTCAAAATTTATCAAAGATTAAAATATAAGAGCTAAACTATAAAACTCTTAGGGTTAGGCAATGGCTTCTTATATGACACCAAAGTACAAGCAAAAAAAAAACTATATAAATTGGACTTTATCAAAATTAAAAACCTTTCTGCTTCAAAGGACAAAATCAAGAAACTGAAAAGACAACTCACAGAAAATACTTGCAAATCATATATTCAACAAAAGATGTACCCAGAATATGTAATGTACTCTTTTAACTCAATAATAAAAAGACAAATAACTAAATATTGTAAGTGGGCAAATAATCTGAATAGACATTTTTCCAAAAAGTTATACAAATAGACAATAAACACATGAAAAGACACAGTTCGACTAGGAGGACTCTAATAAAAAAGACAGGCAATAACAAGTGTTGACAAAGGATGTGGAAAAATTAGAACCCTCATATAATGATAGTGGGAATATAAAATATTGCAGCCTCTTTTGAAACAGTTTGGTAACTCCTCAAACTTGAAACATAAGAGTTTCCATATGACCCAACAAGTCCACCCTTAAGTACCTACCAAAGAGAAATGAAAACATATGTCTAAACAAAAACTTGTACATAAATTTTCTTAGCATCATTATTTACAGTGGATAAAGTTTGTAAGTTGCCTATGTGTCTACTAGTTGATGAATGGGTGGATAGAATACAGCACATTCATTCAGTGGAGTACTCTTCAGCAATCAAAAGGAATAAAGTACTGATACATACTATAATATGGGTGGACTTGTGGAAACATTATGCTGGGTGAAAAAAGCCCAATCACGAGGACCATATGTTCTATAATTCCATTTTCATGTGATGTTCAGAATAGGCAAATCTATTAAGTCAGAAATTTGATTTGTGTTTGCCTAAGGAAGATGTGGAGGATGGAAAGTCACTGCTGATGGGTATGGGGTTTCTTTTGAGGGTGATTATAACATTCTAAAAATCATTGCAGTGATGGTTGTACAACTCTGAATAATACTAAAAACATTGAATTGTACATTTAAGTGGGTGAGATTTATGGTAAGTGAATTATACATCAATAAAGTTGGATTTTTTTAGAGTAGCATTTATTATCTGTTAATTTGGAGCGACTTTTGAAAAACACAGGTCTGTTTGGGGGAATTATTAAACAAAGAAATCAATGCTAGTATAGTATGATAAGAGCTGTGACCACTAAATCTTGGTTTCCTCACTTTAAAGTACATGTAATCAATTCCAACTACTTTGTCATAATGTTGTGAAAATCAAGTGAAATGATGAATACAAAACATCCAGCTTAAGCATCTGACACTAATCGTCATTCCAGAAAAGATGAACCTCATTTACTTGTCAGAATGAGGGGGGCTTTCATTAAAAGAACATTTTTTTTAATGACTGAGGCTACTATGTCAACATTTTTGTCCTAAGAGAAAACAATTTTCAAGGCACTAAATATCTCTTAAATATCTCTCCACTTTTCTTTATCTCTACTACCACTACTCTAAGTGACTGGCGTGTCCTACCTGAACTACTACAATGTTCTCCTTATCGATCTACTCACAACAGTCCTGCTCTTCCATCTCTTATTCATAGTGTAGACAGAATTTTCTGCAAAACTGATATCATACTCTAATTTAAAATTATTGATCACTCTTAGACAAAAACACCATCATCCATAATGTGACTTAGAAGTGCTATATGGTCCAACGACACACATCTTCTTTCAATCTCTCAGTTCAACCAAGGTCTGTCCTCTTCACCAGGACTTTTTAAAATGATGTTATTTCTAGAATGTTATGCCTAGAGTAATTTCCATCTCTGCTCCCTTTTTTCACCTAGTTAAAGCCTACTCTTCCTTCAAATCATACTGCAAATGACTTACCATGGGAGGTGTTCCTTGGCCCCTCAAACTAAGTTAGGTCACCATGTTACAGCACTAGGTGCCTTTCCTTCATAACACATACCACAATGAATTAATACATATGAAACACTTAGAACACTGCTTGACATACAACAAGGACTCGATAAATCTTGCTATTATTACAAACATATAATAGTGCCTTTTTTCCCAATTATTATTTCATTGATTTAATAAATTAGAATTGTTCTAGATGTTAAATATAGAGCCATGAACAAAAGAGACCTGACTTATTTTTGATTGGTCTGTGTGTCCCCTCCTGACTGTAAGATTATGTGAATGCAGAGACAGACACTGATTCCTTACGGGTCCTCAGAGGCTATCAGAGAGGCATAGCTAAACGCAGGCTGAAGAGGCGCTGAGAAATCCATTCCAGAAACTGTCTTTTAAAATGGAAACCCTATCTGCACAGGTGTCCATGCCACTCTTCACGGCTCAAAAAATCCAGGTTCGGTGAAAACCCCTCCTTTTCCTGTCATTCTTCCCTTTTGATGTGAGTGGGTCATATAACACAATCTCCCTGTTTCATAGAAGAGTGATTATGTACCTGAGCTGGGCGACCACAAGGAGTTAGGTAGAGCGGCCAGACAGAAAAAAACCCCAAGCGTCCGTCACCCAACTCGTTCGGAATCGCCGCACAAATCGCCATCCTCCATCGCTTGTGTTAAAAAAAGAAACAAACAAACAAAGAAGGAAATTAAATAATCACATAGGCTGGAGACAGCGGCAGGTCACCAAGGCCAAAACTCACCAGAGTCGGAGAAAAAGTGCGGAGACACCGGCGGAAGTGCTGCCCCTCCTTCCCACAGCCTCCATTTCAAAGAACATACAGCGTCCCTCTAGCACGCTGGGAGGTCTGGTTCTTTCCGTGTTGCTTTGGTAACCTCATATTTCTTAGACAAAGTAGAGGAAAGACAGGCAGAACTGAAGGGATCGCGGAAGCGGAGCTGAAATTCAATGATATGAATTACTGCAGGGGTTAAGTGCATAAGCTTTAGTGTCACACTGGCTCCAGCATCTTACCTTGCCACTTAGATGCACTGTGGCTTTAGGCAGGGCACTTAATCTCTCAAGCTTCTGCTTTTTCATTTGTAGATTGAAAGCAATAATCCCTCTACTGTTAGATTGCTGTGAAGATTAAATGTCATAATGTATGTAAAATTTTAGCACAATGCCTGGTACCAGTAAGAAAAAAACTCAATAAAATTTTGAAAATGTAAACTTGCCAAATTTTCTCTCTTTTTAAATTACTCTTCCTTGAACTTATGAATCCTCCAAAAATTGTTCTCTCTCCCTCCCTTCACAATCAGATATCTTGAAAGAAATGGCTCTGCTGTCATTATTCCACTTACTTCTTAGCTCTCAGTTTATATCTTTCACTCCATCATTCTCTGCAGTATCTCTCACTATTTAACATAACCAATGAACTCTGGATTGCTAAAGGAAACAGAATTTTTCCAGTCTCTGGACCTTCCTCAGTCCTCTGACCCCACAGAGCATGTTTTTCTCCTAGAAATGCTCTTTTCTTTCAATTTCAGTGTCACTAATTTCCTGGTGTTCTCCTTACCTTTCTGGCCATTTGTCTATCTCCTTTGTAAGGTCATCCTCCTCTACCTATGCATTAAATATTTGAGTTTCCTGGGGCTTGATTCCAAGGTCACTTATTATCATTCTATGCTCTCCCTAAAGCAATGTCAATCATACCTTAATTTTTAATCACCATCTGTAAGCTACCACTTATAGTCCACACTGTCAACAGAACTCCAGGCTAAAATAACAAACTTTTTATTCAATATATTTTCATTCGATATTCAATCAAGTTATCTCAAAAGCACCTTAAACTCCACAAGACAAAGGACAGATTTATGCTTTTCCCCTAAATTTCCTCCTAAATTCCTTCTAGTATTATCCTCTCTTTCAATGGTATCGCAGTCTGTTCATTTATACACACCAAAAAATCTGGAAAACATCTGTGTTACCTCTTTCACCTGCTTTTCACATACTATTCAATCTCAAGTCAGTCCTATAAGTTTTATTCCTGGATATTTATAAAAATTGTCTATATCTTTCTCTCTCCACTGCCATTATTTTTGTCCAAGGTTTCATCATGTCATACTTTGGCTATTTAAACTGCTTCCTAACTGGCCACTAACTACATTGATTCCAGCTTTCTTCCAATCCATATTTTTTTCCCAAATGATATTTGTGAAACAATTGTTACAGCATGTCACATGCATACCCAATTCATTCTACCTGGTTAAAACTCTCAGAAATTTCCCTCGGTCATAGGAGAAAAATCAGTCTTTAACATGGTCTGCATGGCCTGATCTCTCTCTAAGAGCCAGGAATAAGGTGGGAAAAAATAAGCACCTAGAATGCAAAAATGTAAGGGAATGTCCAAACTCAGAGTAGTTCAAGTACAGAGACAGTACCAAGAAGTGAGTGCCTTTTAAAATTTTGTGCAACTCTTATCTCATTCTAGTCCCAGCCCTGCCATCATTGCCAAAGCACCACAGTACTTATAATAACAGCAAACATTGAGTGACCATCACTCGTAATCAGTGTTTCTGTCCTATGTGCTTTAGAGGCATTATGTCACTGAATTCTCATTTAAAAAAACCCTATCAGGAAGTTTTTAATCATACCCCACTATAAAGATAAGGCACAAAGAGGTGAAGGAATTTGCCCCTTGTTACACAGCTAGAAAGTGATAGAGCTGAGAGCCAAATACAGGTAGTCTGATTACACAAACCATGGTGCTCAGCCATTACACTTCCTTGCTTCTCCATCTCACAGTACTCTCTTACTGTGCATTCTCTTACCTTGCATTCCAGTCATATAAACATTTTTCAGTTTCTTGAACCTATTGCAGTTACTCTGATCACAGGGCCTTTCCAATATTCTATGCCTACAGTCAAGGACCGGCAGGCCATTAATTAATGTCTTATTCATCCTTCAGATTTAACTTTAGTGCCACTCAAGTATCCCCCATCCACAAGTCTAGATTAAATTCCTATTATCTTGCGCTCACAAGAACAAGCTTCTTATCATCAAACCATGTAAGTCATTTTAGAGTTCTATTATGATGGTCCCTGAATTATGAGGGTTGACTTATGACTTTTTAATTTTATGATGGTACAAAAGTGATACTCATTCAGTAGAAACCAAACTTTGACTCTTACATTTTGATATTTTCCTGGGCTAGAGATATGTGGTTATATTCTCTCTCATGATGTTGGGCAGTGAGAATAAGACACAGCTCCCAGTCAACCGTTGAATCACAAAGGTAAACAACCAATACACTTAAAACCGATCTGTACACATACAACCATTCTGTTATTAACTTTCAGTACAGTATTCAATAAATTACATGAAATACTGAATATTTTATGATAAAACAGGCTTTGTATTAGATGTTTTCCACCTGTAAGTTAATGTAAGTATTCTGAACATGTTTAAGGAAGGCTATGCTAAGCTATGATGTTTGGTAGATTAGTGTATTAAATGGATTTTTGACATACAATATTTTCAAATTATGCATTTATCAGGACATAATCTCATTATAAATTAAATAAGATATATATATTCATTAATGTGATGTTAAATTAACTTTTATTCTGTATTTTTCAGGAGAACAAAGGAAATATAAGACAATGTCTGGTTTTGATCATCACTGCATTTCCTGTCACTAACACAGTGTTTGACACAAGGTAACTGTTTCACACTTATTTGTGGAAGTAAGTAATTAATTAATTAATTTCAGAGATATTAATGAGGTTAAGAGATCAGGAGAACAGTGTTCTGGGTAGAGAACAAAATTCCTGTGGCAAGAAAGAAATTGGCATGCTGGATAAACCAAAAGAACAGCTGATATTGTATATGTCAACACCCTCCAGCCAAAGAGAAACAGGAATACACAGATAGTTTAAAAAGGTTTGTTGATTACTAACTGTAGTGAAGAAAGGCAACACATGGGGAGTAGTGAATATGTTTCAGGAAGATCATGCTAGAAAGAAGCAATTATAGGATTTGACTTTTCCTTGAGTGATTTAGGTGTTTATATCCAACAAAAGAACAACATGGCTTAGCCATGAGAGGCAGGCCACGTTATCAGCAACACTGAGATTTCCTTGTAAGTGTAAGATGCCAGGCACTACTTTTCTCTTCTATATGACTCAAGAACAGAGAGATTTTGGGGAAAGCAGCACAAGAACCCAGAGAGGTAGGCAGTGCCAAGTCATGCAGAGCCTGGAAGACCATATTTGTAGAGTTGATCTTTATCCTAAATGCAAAAACAGAGAAGATGTACCCAAATCTGTGTGCCAAGGACTGTGGAAGGTCTGAGACTTTATCCCACTTGCAAGCTCACAAGTTAATTTGCCACAGATTGATGAAAGTTGATGGAAGATGAAAGACTTCTGGATGAGAGACAAAGGGCTTTATTACTGACAGCAAAAGCAATAGGTAGAGCATCATGCTTGCACTGGTTCTACATGTGCCCTAAGTCCCCTGGGGCAATACAAGTAAACTTACCTGGATGCTACACATGCAGAGGGTTGTGATACTAGAGGAGAGCCCAGAGCTTTGGAGATGTACTGCTTTTATAGTGAGTAAAAGCAATTCTGCTCTTTGAGGAGGTGTTATCTCATCCCTCAATTTGCTCAATACAAAGACAATCCTGAGAAATCTCCTGGGGAAAAAAGTGGTTAGGGCTTTGAATTCTTGGCATACTCATTACAAACTCAAAGGAACACTCAGGGACCATACTGGATTTCCTCTCCCCACACTATTTTTTCAAAAGTCAACATCTGGAGAACTGGCTCATTACATGGAATAAGCTAACACTGAATTATTACCTTTCACCATGTATGATTCATCCCGTCAGCTACAAACATGCCCTGATTTCTCCACTGTTGATCCCCACATTCCCCTGCAGCTACTGCCCCAGCTGATCACCCTACTAATGGGAAAGGGAAACGTAACACACCCTGGGATAACTCTAACAAAAAGAGTAAGTACAGGGATGGTGGCACTTCGGTAAGTGAAAAGAAGGGGCACCTAATCCCATGAGGAAGGACAAGTGGAAACAAGGAGGATGGTGTTCTGGGTGGGTAACATGGGAGATGCCTGAACAAATGGGCACTGGTGCTCCATGGAAGCATGAAAGCAGCACCCCAGGTGGTGTTTTTTTTATGTACAGTGTGGGTTTGGTATAATGCAGACAGTACCCAGAAGAGAGGTACAAACCCTTCCCACCAACTTATAGGCCTTAGAGAAAGCCTCACCTTATATTTGCAATGGACTGGGACACATTACTTTATTCAAAACTGTAAGAGAAATACCCCTGTTTAATATGTTGTGGCTCATATTTCTGTCTGTTGTGGTATTTGCCTGTGTTCATTAACTATTCTAATAAAGCATTTAATGATTTAAAATTCCAGTGTAATATTAACCCATTGCTAACTGATAATGTAATACAAATTATAATTTCATTAATAATTTAATAATTATACTTGACTTGTAATGACTTATTACTGTGCCATGTACTATGCTAAGTACTTTACATATAAAATCCCAATGAAGCCTTAAAATGAAACCTATGAGGGTTTTTTTTTCCTTTACTCTTCATTCTACTGGTGAAGAAACTGAAGCCCCAGAGAAGTTAACTAATAGCACACAGGTAAGACATGGTAGCAGGACTGGCTTTAAGGACATACAATCAGTATAGTTGGTCCCACAGGACCCATGCTAAGAATGAGTGCCTGAGCTTGTAGGTTAATGTTGATTCTCAAAATTCCTAACATTTTTTTCTCTAAATTTATGTATTTTAAGTGATATCTCATGGGACAATGCAGCATGTGCTGGGAACCTGAAGCCTCAGCTCTCCTATGATCCAGACCTACCAGCTCTTAGTTTCATTGAGAAGTGTTCTCTACTGTCCACTCACCCACCCACCCACCACTCACTCTCTCTGTCCTGCTCAAGCGACTGCTACTGCATTCTGCCCTCTGGTGGAACCTGGGTGTGAGTGTAGGAAGGTTCAGGACTGATGGGTTAGGTCTGGGGCAGGGTCCCCAGACACCTCCAAAGACCCTCACAACATTAAATTGCAATTACAAAACACATTTACAGGTCAAATGGGAGAGATTATGGAAGAAGGGGGGGAAATTTTTCCCTGGTTTTTTAATGAGAAACCCCATGTTTTCAGTCTGCACATTATGCAGCTGGGCATGTATAGTAGGGAAGGTCACAAATTCAGATTGCATAGACCCTAAATCTGTGTTATTGCTTTTTATTTTCTGTTCTTGCCTTTAACAAACAGAAATAATTGACTATGTGATACATGCCTTCATAGTTTAAAATTCAAAAGTTTCAATGCAGTCAGTTAACAATATGCCTCTCATCTCCATTATGGAAGCATCCACTTCCCTTCCCCAAAGACAAACACTCTTTCCACCAGATTCTAATATACTCTTCCTTGTAGAGTTACATTACACATATATAAACATTTACATGTATTTTAACCACTCTATTTTTTATACAAATTATTCAGTACCAAATAGTGTTCGGGACATGAATTTTTTTTTCATTTTTAATGTATCTGGAGATATTTCTGTGTGATCATAACAAAGACAAAAATTAGACGGAGTTTGATTAGTTTAACCTTCATCTTACCTGGTGAAGTAAATATCCTCATTTTTTGTTGAGGAAACTGAAACACACAGAATTTCAGTAACTTGCCCCATGTTAATATGGCTAAAAGTAGGAAGAACCAGGACTGAATTCATGCAATGTAGTTTCAGAATGTACACTTAGCTGGTCAGCTAAATAACTTTCTACTTAAAAAAAAATAACTGGGTGGCTCAGTTGGTTAAGCAACTGCCTTCGGCTCAGGTCATGATCCTGGAGACCAGGGATCGAGCCCCACATTGGGCTCCCTGCTCAGCGGGAAGCCTGATTCTCCCTCTCTCACTCCCCCGACTTGTGTTCCCTCTCTGGCTGTGTTTCTCCCTGTCAAATAAATAAATAAAATCTTTAAAAAAAATAACTGCACAGTGTCCTCTTACATTGATGTATACTTTTTTTTTAAGCCAGTCTGCTACTGATTGCCACAGATTTACCAATCATTCTAATATTACAGACAATGCTACATTGAATAAGCTTATATATAACTTCTTTCCACACATATGCAAATACACCCAATAGATAAATTCATAGAAGTAAGACTTCTGGATCAAAGGGTAAATGGACACATAATTTTGACAGACATTGCTTAGTTGCCGTCTCTACATGCTATATCAATTTAGACCCACACTAACAACTCAGTCACATTTTCCTTTTCCCATATCCTCATGGAAACAGTGTGTTTCAAATGACTTATATTTGGCAATATTATAGAAAATAGTTGGTATTTTGATGAAGTCCCAAAAGTAAAAAAAAAAAAAAAGAGAGAGAGAGAGAAAGAACTATAAAAAAAGAAAATAGATGGTATCTTACTGTAATTAAAATACACATTTCTCTTATTGTGTGTGAGCTGGGCATTTAGAAAATACATAGAGGTTCCCCTTTCTCCACATCCTCTCCAACATTTGTTGTTTCTTGCCTCGTCAATTTCTGGCATTCCAACTGCTGTAAGGTGGTAATGCAACATGGTTTCAATTCGAATTTCCCTGATGGCTAATGACGATAAACATTTTCTCATGTGTCTGCTAGCCATTTGTATGTCTTCTTTGGAGAAGTGTTTGCTCATGTCCTCTGCCCATTCTTTTTTTCTGTAAGCCATATTTATTTTTTTATTTATTTACTTATTTATTTATTTATTTATTTATTTATTTAGATTGTTACTTAAAATTTTTTTCCCAGTGTTCCAAGATTCATTCCCCATTCCCCACACCCAGTGCTCCACGCAACAGGTGCGCCCCGTACCCACCACCAGGCTCTCCCATTCCCCACCCCCTCCCTCCAAGTCCCTCAGTTTGTATCTGTGTCCAAAGTCTCTGTTGTTTCGTTTCTCTCCCTGGATTACCCTACTTCCCATTTACTTTCCTTCTCCCACTGTTCTCCAGGTTACCCCTCATGCACCGCAAGTAAGGGAAACCATGTGATACTTGACTTTCTCTACTTGGCTTATTTTTTTTGACTTGATTATTTGTTTTTTGGGTGTTGAGTTTGAGAACTTCTTTATATATCTTGGATATCAGCCCTTTGTCTGTAATGTCTTTTCAAATATCATCTCACATTCCATGCTTTGCCTCTTTGTTTTGTTGACTGTTTTCTTTGCTGTGCAGAATCTTTTTATCTTGATGAAGTCCCAAAAGTTCATTTTCACTTTTGTTTCCTTTGCCTTCGGAGACATGTCTTGAAAGAAGTTACTGTGGTCGATGTTGAATAGGTTACTGCCTGTGTTCTCCTCTAGGATTTTGATGGATTTATGTCTCACATTGAGGTCTTTCAGCCATTTTCAGTTTATCTTTGTGTATAGTATAAGAGAATGGTTGAGTTTCATTCTTCTATATAGCTGTCCAATTTTCCCAGCACCATTTATTGAAGAGACTGACTTTTTTCCACTAGATATTTTTTCCTGCTTTGTCAAAGATGATTTGACCACAGATTTGTGGGTCCATATCGGGACCCTCTATTCTGTTCCATTGGTCTACTTGTCTATTTTTGTGCCAGTACCACTCTGTCTTGGTGATCACAGCTTTCTAATAAAGCTTAGAGTCAGGCAACATGATGCCCCCAGCTTTGTTTTTCTTTTTCAACATTTCCTTTGCTGTTCCGGGTCTTTTCTGGTTCCATACAAATTTTGGAGAGAATTTTAAGCAAGCTCCACACTCAGCTTGAAGTCTGACACAGGGTTGGATCTCATGACCCTGAGATCATGACCTGAGCCAAAATCAAGAACTGACTGAGACACGAAGGTGCACCAGTCTCTTAATTACAGAGAACAAACCTATCCTTACCAGAGAGGAAGGGGTGGAGGATGGGTTAAATAGGTGAAGGAGATTAAGGAGTGCACGTGTCCTGATGAGCATCAGGTGATGTGTGGAATTCTTGAATCACTGTACTGTACCCCTGAAAGTAATAAAACACTGTATGTTAGGGGTGTATGGGTGGCTCAGTCATTAAGCATCTACGTTTGGCTCAGGTCGTGGCCCCGGGGTCCTGGGATGGGATCGAGTCCCCTATCTGGCTCCCTGCTTGGCAGGAAGCCTGTTTCTCCTTCTCACACTCCCCCTTCTTGTGTTCCCTCTCTCACTGTATCTCTCTCTGTCAAATAAGTAAATAATATCTTTTAAAAAACTGTATGTTAAAAAATTAAGACATTTGGGTGGATCATATGTGCCATAGACCAGGCTAAGTCATATGGACACACATGGGTTCATCAGAGATATATAATACTTTCACTAATGAAAGTCACTTCAGAGTGTGGTAGTAAATACCTTGTACAGTAATACAAATGATAGTGTTTGGTATAGTTTGTCCTTTTACATGTTGATCCTTCAACATTTAGAAATCATTTGGTATAGATCTGTCTTGGGAATTCAGCATGCAGTTGAATTTTGCTTTGAAATCCAATGAAAAAATGGTGCTATCAGTTCCTGAAAGTAGAGTGTTGAAGTTCCCAACTATAACTGTGGACTTGTCTATTACACCTTTCAGCTCTATCAGCTTTTTGTTTCATGTATTTAGTGGTTTGCTTCTGACTACATACATGTTTAGGCTTGTTACGATTTCTTGCTAGATATGTAGTTATACAGTCCTGTGTGTAGTTATTTTATGGCTTTGAAGAATACATTCTCTAACACTGGTATAGCTTCTCCTATTTAAATAATTAGTATTAGCATGAAATATTTGTCTTTTCTTTTTTTTATTGTTACTTAAATTTTTTTTCCAGTGTTCCAAGCTTCATTCCCCATTCCCCACGCCCAGTGCTCTATGCAATAGATGCCCTTAGTACCCACCACCAGGCTCTCCCATCCCCCACCCCCTCCCTCCAAGTCCCTCAGTTTGTATCTGTGTCCAAAGTCTCTCTTGTTTCATTTCTCT
The DNA here is from genome assembly GCA_004023965.1 of Spilogale gracilis. Taxonomy (NCBI): domain Eukaryota; kingdom Metazoa; phylum Chordata; class Mammalia; order Carnivora; family Mephitidae; genus Spilogale; species Spilogale gracilis. The sequence goes on along the minus strand of PITA01019226.1, from coordinate 1,852 downwards.
CCCTGGATTACCCTACTTCCCATTTACTTTCCTTCTCCTGCTGTCCTCTACAATACCCCTTATGCACCACAAGTAGGTGAAACCATGTGATACTTGACTTTCTCTACTTGGCTTATAGCATGAAATATTTTTCTATCAATTTACTTTTAATCTACCTGTGTAGTTGTGTTTGAACTTCATTTCCTAAAGACTGAATATTTTTGGGTCATGTGTATTTCTTTTCTTCTAAGATTTTACTTATTTATTTGTCAGAGAGAGTGTGCACAAGCAGTAGGAGAAGCAGGCAAATGGAGTAGCAGGCTCCCCTCTGAGCAAGGAGCTCAATGCTGGACTTGGTCCCAGCACCCTGGGATCAGGACCTCAGCTGAAGGCAGATGCTTGACCAACTGAGCCACTCAGGCACTCTGGCTCACTTTTATTTCATCAGGGCTGCCCATCTCTATCTTTCATTGGTGTACTAGGTAGTTGACATTTAAAGTAAATATCCATGCATAATGGCTCCAGTCTACCATTTCAGTTTTTGAATTTTGTTGTTCTCTCTTTTTCTCCTTCTTGAGTTTCATTTTTTGCTCTCCTTGGATTACTTGAATATGTTTCAGAGTACCATTCTGATTCCTTTAGATGTTTTTGAGTATATCATTATTTATCTTTTTAAATCGTTGCTCTAAGTATTATAATGTACAGGTGAAACCCTCTACAGACATTGATGTTTTATAACGTTGCATAAAATTAGAAATCTTACTTCCATTTAGGTCAACTTACCCTTCTAAATTTGAAATTCTAAATCTCTCAAATATTTCCCTTACATGCACTGAGTATCAAAGTAGATGTACTAATTTTTGCTTCAACCATCACACATGATTTAACAAGCTCCTGAAAAAAGGAAACTTTTTTTATTTATACCTCTTTTTATCCAATCCATTTTCTTTTTATTGTCTGAAACACCAAGCATTTTTCATTAATTCTTTTGCTCTTTTGGTAGGGGATAAGTGTAGGGAATAGAGCTTCCTGAAGCCATTGTATAAGGGCATATCTGTAAAAGAAAAATTATTGTCCATTTCCTTATTCTGAGTATGCTCTTATTTTTCTTGATTCATGAAGGATAGTACTTTGAGATATAAAATTGAGAACCATGAGATCTTTTCTTTAAAACTTAAAAATATTGCACAAATGTCAAAAATGTTCAGTTATAAGATGAATAAGTCCTGGGAATCTATAGTTACTAACAGTGTACCATATACTTGAAATTAGCTAGGAAAGTAGATCTTAATTTTCTCACTACACAAGGAGATGGTATGAAGTGCGGTACTGGGTGTGTTGATTAATTGGATAGTGGTAATCCTATCACTATCTATATGAATATTAATTCATCATTGTACACTACAGCCAGGAAAAAAAAACTTGAAAAACAATCATGTCACTTTCTTCTGTCCACCACATTTTGAGATGAAAACTCTACTATCACCAGAATTGGCTGTATGCTAAAATTTCTGCATCATATCTGTGGGCTGTCAAATAAATAAATAAAATCTTTAAAAAATATAAATAAAAATCAATGCACAGAAATCACTTGCATTTCTATACACCAACATCAAAATAGAAGAGAAATTAAGGAGTCAATCCCATTTATAATTGCACCAAAACCCATAAGACACCTACGAATAAATCTAACCAAAGAGGCAAAGAATCTGTACTCAGAAAACTATAAGAGCACTCATGAAAGAAATTGAGGAAGACACAAAGAAATGGAAAAACGTTCCATGCTCATGGATTGGAAGAACAAATATTGTGAAAATGTCTATGCTACCTAGAGGAACCTACACATTTAATGCAATCCTCATCAAAATACCAT
>PITA01019225.1:0-38163 GCA_004023965.1 Spilogale gracilis | reverse complement strand
AGTCAGAATGGCCAAAATTAACAAGACAGAAAACAACAAGTGTTGGAGAGGCTGCGGAGAAAGGGGAACCCTCTTACACTGTTGGTGGGAATGTAAACTGGTGCAGCCTCTTTGGAAAGCAGTGTGGAGATTCCTTAAAAAATTAAAGATAGAGCTACCCTATGACCCTGCAATTGCACTACTGGGCATTTACCCCAAAGATACGGATGTAGCGAAAAGAAGGGCCATATTCACCCCAATGTTCATCGTAGCAATGGCCACAATCGCCAAACTGTGGAAAGAGCCAAGGTGCCCATCAACAGATGAATGGATAAAGAAGATGTGATACATATATACAATGGAATACTATGCCTCCATCAGAAAGGATGAATATCCGGGGCTCCTGGGTGGCTCAGTTGGTTGAGCAACTGCCTTCGGCTCAGGTCATGATCCTGGAGACCCAGGATCGAGCCCCACATTGGGCTTCCTGCTTGGCGGGAAGCCTGCTTCTCCCTCTCTCAGTCCCTCTGCTTGTGTTCCCTCTCTAGCTGTGTTTCTCTCTATCAAATAAATAAAATAAAATCTTTTTTTTTAAAAAAAAGAAAGGATAAATATCCAACTTTTATAGCAACATGGACTGGACTGGAAGAGATTATTCTGAGTGAAATAAGCCAAGAAGAGAAAGTCAAGTGTCTCATGGTTTCACTTACTTGTGGTGCATGAGGGGTAAACTGGAGGATAGTGGGAGAAGGAAAGTAAATGGGAACTAGGGTAATCTAGGGAGGGAAACCAAACAACAGAGACTTTGGACACAAAAACAAACTGAGGGACTTGGAGGGAGGGGGCTGGAGGGATGGGAGAGCATGGTGGTGGGTACTGGGGACACCTAAAGCATGGAGCACTGGGTGTGGGGAATGGGGAATGAATCTTGGAACACTGGAAAAAAAATTTAGTAACAATAAAAAAATAAAATAAAATAAAGAATAGGACATTTTAGGTTATATGACAAACAAGTGATACTTTCTATTAAATTTTTAAAAACATTATTTCAAATGAACATTATTTGGTTCTCTATGTAGAAAGTAAGTTGAATATGTATGTATATACACAAACTTATATACATACCCAAACCCATATATGTAGTTAACCTGGTAATAAAAAGGAAAACAAAAAATAACTTCAGGTTCGATTAACCTTCTGAGCCCCAAGAGAATATTTTCTTTTTCACATTTTCTATCATTTCATCTCCTATTAAAAGAGATGCAATGGGCTCCTGGGTGGCTCAGTGGGTTAAAGACTCTGCCTTTGGATCAGGTCATGATTTCAGGGTCCTGAGATCAAGGCCTGCATCAGGCTCTCTGCTCAGCGGGGAGCCTACTTCCTCCTCCCTCTCTGCCTGCCTCTCTGCCTGCCTGTGATATCTCTCTCTCTCTCTCTCTCTCTCTCTCTCTCTCTCTCTCTCTCTCTCTCTCTGTCAAATAAATAAATACAATCTTTAAAAAAAAAGAGAGATAGATGGTATAATCTTGTGAATTTGAAATTCACATGTTCACATTATTCTGGATATGGACATCTCTGTGACAACAAAAAAATCAAATAATCAATGAAGATTGCATTAGTGTCATTAATAAGTTAAATTTTAATTATGTTTACTCTAACGCTAAAGTTAATTCCACTTGCTTGTATTCAATAAGCAGTGTAACAGACTCACATAGCACTTATAAACTGGCACATACAATTAGCATTTAAGTATAAAAACAATGAAACCAAATACCTAAGAATTATGTGACCATAATCTGCTATCATCCATGGTGACTGCAATCTCAGGAGTTGCTGAAGGAGACACCTGATCAGAAATCCAGTAGGAAAGTTTGAAATGGGGGACTAGTTATGCCAACAAGATATGTACATTGATTCACTAGACAGCAGAGCTAGAAAGACTTATTGATTAACCACTACCTGATCATACAATATTTATGACTACTTTTTATGAGTCAGACACTGATGAGTGCATGGGAGTTAACAATGGAATAAAATAGCCATCTTTATTAGAGCTAAGCAAAGTAGAGCAAACACAGGCACACACAGACACACAGACACACACACACACACACACACACACACACACACAGATATGTTAAACAGCACCATGACAAGTGCAACAGAATTCTCTGCAGACACAAAGGAATAAGTGAGATATTGACTAAAGGAGGAGAGAAAGCTAAGTAAAACAGTGCATATAGGAGTTTTCTAGAGGGTGGAGGGAAACATTTTAGGAGTAGTGAAAAACCATTATGAGGAATAGATGCATGAAACATCATGACATAGTAAGGCATCTGCTAGCAATCCAGTATTCCAAAGTGGTAGTTTATAAGGATCAGCTGTGACAGAGGAAGAGGCAAGAACATTATGCAAGTTTTGTGCCATCAGAGATTTCATACACTTCATACTAGAGAACCTGGACTATATCCCAAAGGAAATGAGCCATCGAAGACTTTAAAGAAGGCCAAAATCATAACTCTATTTTTAAAAAAATCTTCTGTTAGCTTGGTTTTCTAACAAAATGGAGCCTGGAGGAAGGATTTGTAATGGATTGTTTATTTTCAAGATGGTCTCAAGAACCAGAGTGGGATTCCTGGGAAAATGAAGCAGGAAATGAGAAAAAAAAAAAAAAAAAAAAGCAAGAAGATTTAGTGCTGAGGTCACCATTATGGGCAATGGGCGACTATTTCTGCTCAGGCCTTTGAGAAATGTCCATGTTTCCCAGAATTTTCTGCCTGAATGATAGGAGGTAGGGGCATTTGTTCATTGGGTCCTGTTCACAATGAGTCAGGGGATGCTCCTGGGAGTCTTTAGTCTCTCCAACTTCTTTTTTTTTTTTTTAATATTTTATTTATTTGACAGCAAGAAACCCAGCCAGAGAGGGAACACAAGCAGGGGGAGTGAGAGAGGGAGAAGCAGGCTTCCCGCCGAGCAGGGAGCCCGATGTGGGACTTGATCCTGGGTCTCTGGGATCATGACCTGAGCCAAAGGCAGTCGCTTAACCAACTGAGCCACCCAGGTGCCCCTAGTCTCTCCAACTTCTAAGCCCCACTTGCATTTCCTGAGTAAGCTCTGAGGCACAGCTGTAGGACAGAAAGTAAAGATATACCTGTGGAAAGCTGGTAGGAGAGAACTGCTTTCAAGAGGATGAGAACAGTGATATCAAAGGCATCTAATACAAATCTCCTTGAGCACAGATTATATGATGGCTGAGTAGCAACAAGCATAGTACCTTAGGACAAAAATGTGAGGGGAAAGCAGTAAGTACCAGGAAAGATAACAACCTTCCTGAGTGTATTTGTAACATGTTAGTAGGCAAACTTGACTTTTTTTTTTTTTTTTTTAACTTTACCAAATGTTGGCTTTTGCTGGGTACTTGGCTTGGGTACTGTACATCACATATTGCAACAGAAAGTATCATCCTTAAGGAATATCTAAAATTTCTTTAACAGAAGGATCCAGGCACAGAAAGCAGATAGTGTCTGGTGGACATTTTACATGGTTAATTTCAATTTAACTTGCGTTATAGCTTAGGACATGATTCTAGATGTGCTAGAACTTAAGCAGTCGTAGAAGTTTTATGTTTGGTGCTCTTATTCATTTGTCATTACTATTTGTCAGTAGTTTTGTCCAAAGCAACAGTGGTTTCCTAGAGTTGAATAGTTACATCAACATTTCTTACCACGCCATGCAAAGATTTTATATGGCACTTCTATTTATTTATTTTTATGGATCATTTCCTTTATTTTACAAGCTCTAATATGCACAACCCTTCAGAACTTGCCAGAAAAATATTCAAACACAGAAGGACATGCTTGTCTTTTGGTGATGGATATTTACTCATTAGAGATGGAGTTTTGATAGAAATCTTCATTGTGCAAATATTAATAATGAAACTTAGCAACAGCAATCAGGAAGTCTCAAAAACAAATCTTCCATAAAGACAGTTAATCAGGTCTCAAATACTGTAAATATTGAATATTGGTAGTGCTCAATTCCCCTGTCCTAAAGGTGAATCATCAAAACATTAAAAAACTTGTCAAAGCAATTAACAGATATTTCTATACTCAATGTGTTGTTCCAGTTCCCTCTCTCTTATTCCTTCACTCTTATTTTTGAATTTAGATTTAGTCTTCTGTGCACCTATACGCAAAGAATTTTATGAAAATAAGACAGAATATTGTGCTGTGTTATAATTAGACCAATTATCCTTAAAGCCTCCACTTTAGACAATAGATCTTATTAAACAATTCTTACCATGTCCTTTGGATTAAAAAAATGTTTCATTAATATCTATCATTTAAAGATTTCTTTACTAGAATATCATGGTTCCCTATGACACAGCTTTCTTGAATAATTTTCTACTTCAGCTTTTTATCATATGAACTGTTTACTCACTATTCCTTAGAGATCATATTCAATATCAATATTTTCATATCTAATATGTCCTATCACCACCAACTTAAGTACCTTTGTTTAGGTCTCGATATTAATTATCCTAGAGAGCAAAGCAGGCTTCAGTCTACATTTTTCCTTCCTTCTCAACACCTAACACCATGTCCAGAACCTAGAAATTGAGTCTCTTTCTTCTAATACCTTCTCTTCTTGTCTGACATATGTAATACCTTCTGAAATGTGTGTATCTTCTGACATACACACATCTTCTTTATGTGAAGAAAAATACACAAAAAGCTTTATCAGTTGTGGGCTATGTCAGATTATTTCTATACTACAACCTACAACATTTGCTATACCACCCATAAGTATGTTTGATAAATACTCACTGAACAAATGAATGGATGGAGGAATGCACTATAATCTCCCAGTATATATTTCAACTTTGCACACACAAAGAAATCACTGTTGCAGTTTATTGAAGGTGATCAGATATTGATGTTTCTGAGTTCTGGTTAAACTGACCAAGCAGGGTTCTTGCTAAAACTGGGTTTTATAAGTTAATGTACAGATAAATTTAGAAGGTTCAGAAGCCTAAGTCCAATCAAGCGAAGAATCTTTGCAGGAGGAAATAGCATCTTTCCTCATGTCAAACACCAATCCTTGTTTTGGTTCTATATTTAATTTCCTCTTGCTTTTTTTTTCTTGCTTTAAATTTATTTTATTTTTCCAGAGTTCCAAGATTCATTGTTTATGCCCCACACCCAGTGCTCCATGCAATAGGGGCCCTCAGTACCCACCAGGCTCTCCCATCCCCCCAGCCCCTCCCTCCAAGTCCCTCAGTTTGTTTCTGTGTCCAGAGTCTCTCATGTTTCATTTCTCTCCCTGAATTACCCTACTTCCCATTTCCTTTTCTTCTCCTACTGTCTTCTATATTACCCCTTATGCACCACAAGTAAGTGAAACCATGTGATACTTGACTTTTTCTACTTGGCTTATTTCACTCAGCATAATCTCTTCCAATCCAGTCCGTGTTGCTACAAAAGTTATTTTTTTTAATATTTTTTATTTATTTATTTGACAGAGAGAAACAGCCAGAGAGTGAACATAAGCAGTGGGAGTGAGAGAGGGAGAAGCAGGCTTCCCGCCAAGCAGGGAGCCCAATGCAGGGCTCCATCCCAGGACACTGGGATCAGGACCAGAGCCAAAGGCAGTGGCTTAACCAGCTGATGCACCAAGGTGCCCCTCCTCTTGCTTTTTAAATATCCAATTTGCATTGCCTCTTTGTATTTTTGAGTCACAATAATTTCAAACTTTCTAGTTATTTTTAATTCAGCAAACATGATCACACTTCCACCATTCTAACAAACAAAAAAAAATTCTTCCAGGAAAACTTTCTTTCTTTTTTCTTAAAGATTTTATTTATTTATTTGACAGAGAGAGAAATCACAAGTAGGCAGAGAGAGAGAGAAGAGGGATCAGGCTCCCTGCTGAGCAGAGAGCCCAATAGGGGTCTTGATCCCAGGACCCTGAGATCATGACCTGAGCCAAAGGCAGAGTCTTTAACCCACTGAGCCACCCTGGGACCCATAGGAAAACTTTCCTGTTATCAATCACTTCTGAATGGATCTAGATTTTGTGAAGTTTAAAACTTATTACAATGCATGGAGGCTTTTCGAGAAAAAAAAAAAGTATAAATATAAGATTCAGTAAAAAGGAATGTTTATTATGAAAAATAGAAAATTCCACAAAGGAAAAGGGCTTGAATAATCAGGTCCTTTCTTTTGAGATCTCTGGGAATTTATCAGAGGTGTTTACCTGGAACTGCTTCCATTACACCTTGGGCGTAGAACATTCTGTATCTCTCAGCAATGCACTGCACATAGGGGACCCAGGCAGACGGCTGTCCCTGAAGTCGAAGCTCATTATCTTCATGGAAAGTCAGCATTTGCTACTACCTTTTCTACCTGTGCTCAGAGCTGGCGGCTAAAAGGAATATTTGATACCCTTTTTCCATTCCCTTCTCTCCTGTTCATTCTGCTACTCACTGCAAAGAGGAGTCCACCTCTGCTGCCCCATTGTAATGTTGCCTAAAAGTCATTTGAAATTCTTTCTTGCCAAATTATGTGGATACTTTTCAGTGTTAGTTACCTAAACATTAGTATTTGTACTTGACCATCAGTTCTTTTTCCTTGACTTCCAATGCTTTCTTCTGGTTAGCTTTTAGGTTTTTGTCTTACTTAACTGCTCTTTTTGATTTTTTTCCTTGGGCTCTTTAAGTGTAATTTTAGCATAGGATCTCTCTGAAGCTCTATTTTAATTCTATATAGTATACTCTTCTTTCTCTACATAACATATTATTTTTTCAAATATCTTCCTCTCGTGTCAAATCTCTATAAACCCATATTTCTTTCCTAAATTGAAAGTTTTTATGGCCAAATGCTTGTGCAAAGTTCTTGAGGTGAGAACAGGCCTGATTTATTTGTTCAAGGACCAACATGGAGGTTAGTATGTCAAAACTAATGAGTGAGTATAAAGGGGCAGGAGATGAACTAAGAAAGTTAGTTTGGTATATATCAATGCATTACTTGCAGCAGAATTGTTAATAAATTGCTTTCAGTTGTTTATTGTTTGTGTAACTTTACCTCCAACTGAACTATTTAAAAGAAGAAAATATATTCTCCTTGGCCTCTGCCTTCCTGGCACCTTTTTACTTGTACACATTTTATTGAATGAATGCATGAACAAATATATGAATGAATAGAAGGATTTCCATGAAACTTGCTCTATGTGATTCAAAAATAAATGATTCCTGGTAAAATACCTGTAACATTTATTTTTTAAGAACACAAGAGAAAATTCTTTTTTTTTTTTAATTTTTTTTTAAGATTTTATTTATTTATTTGACAGAGAGATAAACCACAAGTAAGCAGAGAGGCAGGCAGAGAGAGAGGAGGAAGCAGGCTCCCCACTGCACAGAGAGCCAAATGCGAGCCTCAATCCCAGGACCCTTGGAGATCATGACCTGAGCCGAAGGCAGAGGCTTTAACCCACTGAGCCACCCAGGCGCCCACAAGAGAAAATTCTTATAGAATTTCAAATGAAATTATATATCTTCTTTCATTTTAAATAAATTCATGACAGAGCTAAGTGAGATACTGACCTTTAAAAAGTATTCTTTCTATTTGCTTTCTGAATTTCATTAAACACACAAATGATTTGTAAAACTGTATCAGAAATATGTAAACTTTCTCAAAGAGCCTATAGTATAAAATTGGTGAACTGAAAATTTCAGCAATAAATTGCCCTCTTGTCTAGAGTACTAAATGAAGAATTTTCCTTCAATAATCATTTATATTTGATCACTTAAATGGTTAGGAAGAAATACTAGATACTGTCTACATGTTTTATATTCTTAATAGAGAAATAGATGCTAAAGTTCCATAATAATTTACAGAAGACATAAACATCTCTAAAATGATTTAAGCCTTATAAAATTATCGCTTATACTACAATTACTTTAATATAACTATAAACCAATTGTGTACCAATCATTCCCACCACCTACATTTTTTATGAATTCTGGCAAGATAAAAATAAAATATCAATGTGATTATGCTATTACTTTTGTATTTATAGATACTAAACTCCTCCTGAAAAACACGAAGTACAGATAGCATAGTAAAAGTAAAAAAAAAAAAAAAAGACAATCCATGAACACCATCTTTAACAAACTAGGAGTCAGAATATACCACAAAAACCTAGAATAAAAATAAGTATAGCCAAATCATAAATAGCAGCAGAACTTGCATAAAGTAAGTATGTGGTGGGAGAAGCTGAAAAGAGAGAAGGGCACTTGAATTTGGTTTCCATATTATTTAGCTGCTAAGAGGCAGAGCTGCAATAGTGCACCTAGTTATTAGTTTGTGTGGAAGGAAAGGAACTTGAAGTGAGAGTAGACATAGGTTCGTGGGTAGTCGCTGATGACATGGTCATCGTTGGAGAGCTGAAAGGAAAAGGACTGGATGGTCAGAGATAAAGAAGTCAGGGATAGAGGAATGTGGTTGGAGACAAGAGGGTGATTATCAAGAGTAAAATTGTCACACTATGCTTTAACACTAACCATGACAGAGTCACTGAGCAATCAAGTGGATAAAATGATTAGCCCAGTTGGTGTTATCCAACATTTGTCCCTAGCCATTGCAGAATTGCTATGACTGATGGTCAGATGGAAGGAGTGGTTAAAGTGGTGGAGAGAGAAGCTACGCAGGGGTCCAACAGCATGGATTCCTATTAATGAGCGCTTCTACCTACACTTGCCTCTGAATAATCAACTTGTCAGCAACAAAGACCGGTATTGAGCCTCTAATAGGACACAATTCCTCCAGGAGATAAAACTGGCCACTTGGAAATAAATCCCACTAAAATTTAGGCACCTTCTATGTTGGTGACATTTAAAGACCCAGTGATCCAAGGCATGTTGAGATACCACTTTCTAGGAGATTTCTTCTTTGGATTTTGATATCAAATACATCTTATTTAGGCATTAGGCTATTTAGATTCTGATAAGATCATTAACCCAAATGTCTACCACTTCTGAGTAGGGTTCATAACAGGAGAAATATTGCAGGAAGTCAAGGCTGCCATGCAAGTTACTCTGCCACTTGGACCATATTGCCCTAAGAATCTGATAATTCTTGAATTGTCTGTGGCAGATATGAAGTATGGATGATTGAAGTATGTATTACTTCTTGGGCATTTATAGGTAACTCATATAGTACAAACCTCAGGGTCTGAGAGAAAAGCAATTTTCTACCCCTACCTATTCTCCTTTTGAAAAATTGGGCTTGACTTACTACAGGGCCTACTAGAGACAGAATACCTGACTACAGGACAAGATGTTACCATGTTACCTGAAATGCTCATTATGAATTGGTAATTTTCTGACCTGTCCAGCCATCAAGTGTGCCCAGAATCATGTCATCATCAAATGAAAGTGGAAGACACTTTCACATACGTGAGACAGACTTGGAATTTCTAAAAGTATGAGTAAATAGCAGATATGCCAATGACCGATGACCATGCCGTATCCTCTCTCCCTCTACACCTGCATCTGTGGTTTCAAGTAGAATTTCCTATGATCAAAGATTCAGAAAGAAAAAATCTAGCCCTGGCAGCATATCTACCATTACAATCCCACTAGAGTATCACTGAAAGACAGTCCTAATGGAAAGTTCTCTAAGTAGGCATTTGTCTTTTTATTAATAGACAATTTTTAGGATAGTTTTAGGTTTATAGAAAATTGAGGATAGTGTAAAGACAGTTCCCATATGACTATTCTCTCCACACCTTTTACCGCCCTCACACTTAACCCTATAATTAACATCTTGCTTTTGTGTGATACCTTTGTTACAACTGATGAACTGATATTGACAAACTTTTTAAAAAAATCTAAATTCCATTGTTTATATTAAGCTTCATTATTTGCATTATACACTTCTGTGGTTTTTGACAAATGCATAATGTCATGAATCCATCATTACAGTATTATATAGAATAATTTAACTGCCTAACAATCCTAATCTCCTATTCATCTAGAATAGGTTTTTCACCTGAAAAACACTGATATTTTATCATTTCTATAGTTCCCACTTTTCCAGAATCCCATATAGTTGAAATTGTACACTATGCACATAACCTTTTCAGATGGGCTTCTTTTACTAAGTAATATGTCAAGAGTTGAGCTGGACAAAGCTGAGATGCCAGGCATTAAGGTGGTCATTTAAGGTAACAAGCCAAAAGGAAAGTTAACAGTCTAGCCTTTAATCACTTACTATGTTGAATAAGCAAGATGCTTACCAGGATAAAGCACTAGTGCTCTCATTCCATTGGAACATTTTCCCCATAGAATGGTGCCAGAGGAAATATCATATGTATCAGTGCAGATGGGAGAATCCACCAAAGGAGCCCTGAATGAAAGGCTCCTGCTGTCTATTTTTTGTTTTTGTTTTATAAGATTTTATTTATGTGACAGAGAGAAACACAGCTAGAGAGGGAACACAAGCAGCGGGAGTGAGAGAGGGAGAAAGAGGCTTCCCGCCGAGCAGGGTGCCTGATGTGGGGCTCGATCGATCCCGGGACCCTGGGATCATGACCTGAGCTGAAGGCAGAAGCTTAACCACTGAGCCACCCAGGTGCCCCAAGGCTCCTGCTGTTTTATGGAACTGTCGGGAGGAGGGGAGAAGGAAAAGGTTAGGAGTGGAAAAGTACTGAATATGGAGTCAGAGTGGAGAAAGATGTTGTGAGTCCCTCCAATAAGATGGCCATGACAGAGGCATCTGAGAAAAGCCTCAGGAAAGGGCTCCCTATGGGCAGGTCTCCTAATTGAGGTACTTGGGCCAGGAATGTAGATATGCATAAGAACATGGCCAGCTGGGGTAGGGAGTGGGGAGGCACTGAGTACTTGACTGTAATTCTCTTTAAACTGTGTATTAAGTCTGGTGTGGGGAAGGCAGTTTTCCCTCCTGAGGTCTGCCAGATAAGGGCTTTATAACTGCTATGGTCAAGACTGAAAGGGAGCATATAGGATTTTGGCCTGGAGATGGACTTTTCAATATATCTTTAAAGTTCTAGTACCTTTTCTTGGCTTGATAACTTTTTTAAATTAATGAATAATATTCTATTGTATGGATATACCAGTTGTTTATCCATTCACATTTTTTTCAAAAATATTTATTTATTTATTTATTTATTTATTTATTTATTTATTTGACACAGAGAGAGAGATCACAGGTAGGCAGAGAGGCAGGCAGAGAGAGAGGAGGAAACAGGCTCCCTGCCGAGCAGAGAGCCCAATGAGGGCCTCCATCCCAGGATCCTGAGATCATGACCTCAGCTGAAGGCAGAGGCTTTAACCCACTGAGCCACCCAGGTGCCCTATCCATTCACTTTTTGAGGAACATCCAGGTTGTTTCTAGTTTTGGGGAATTATGAATAAAGTTGTTATAATCGTTCAATGCAGGTTTTTGAATAAATATCTGAGAGGGTGTTTGCTGGATCATATATTGAGTCTGTATTTGGCTTATAGAAAACTGCCAAACTTTCTTCCACAGTGGTTGTGCCCTTTTCCACATTTCTGCCAGCATGAGTGGGAGTGCCTGTTGGTTCACATCCTTGCCAGTATTTGAAACTGTCACTGTTGGATTTTTGTCATTTAGTAGTTTTAATCTGCAACTCCCAAATTACATGTTGTTATAGACTGAATGTTTGAGTCCCCATAAAATTAATACATCAAAACCCTAGCCCCCCATATGCTGGTATTCGGAGATGGGCCCTTTGGGAAGCAAATTAAGATTAGATGATATCATAAGGGTGGCACCCTCATGAATGGGATTAGTGCCTCCATGAGAATCATAAAACCTTGTTTCCTCTCTCTGTTCTATGTCACGTGATGTTATAAGGAGAGGTAGCAGTCTGCAACTCCAAAGAGGCTTGTCACCAGAACACACTCTCAGTAGTACCTTAATCTCAGTCTCCAGCCTCCAGGACCATGACAAATAAATTTCTGTTGTTTATAAGCCACAGTCTAAAATACTTTATTTTAGCAGCCTGAAAAGACACATGTTATATTGGGCACCTTTTCATATGTCTATGAAATAGGTATATATTTTTTTCATAGGTATATATTTTCTTCAGGGAGGTATCTATTCAGATCTTTGGCCCATTTTTTATTATTGTGGTGTTTTAAAATGTTTGTTTATTTGTTCATTTGTTTATATTTTTTAGATAGTAGGGCTTTCTTAGATAGGTGTTTTATAAAAAAAATGTCTCAATCTATGGCTTGTTTTCTTTTTTCTTGATAGTGCTCAAGTTTTTTAATTTTAATGAAATCCAAATTATCATTTTTTTCAAGAATTACACTTTTAGCATTATATCTCAAAACATATCACCTAGATTTTTCTCTTATATCATCTTCTATAAATTTTATTATTCTACATTTTATGTTTAGGTCTACATTTTATGTTCAGAGTTAATATCTATGAAAGGTACAAGGTTAGGGTCAATTTTCAATTTTCCGCACGTGAATGTCTACTTATTCCAGCACCTTTTGTTGAAAAGACTATCATTTTTCCATTGTATTGCCTTTGCTTCTTTGTGAAATATCAGTAGACTATGTTATTATGGTCTGTTTCCAGACTCTCAATTCTGTTGCATTAATCTGTTTGTCTAATCTTCCACTGATTTCACGCTGCCTTGATTAATGTAACTTTGTAATAAGTCTTTAAGTCAAGTAGTATTATTTCTGATGCTATTCTCCTTATTCAGCAATGTATTGTTCATTGTTTATCACCTGTCTACGTAAAATTTAGGACTCATTTATTTATACCTACAAAATATTCTGCTGGGATTTTGTTATCATTTTGAATCATATATTAAGTTGAGAATAGGATAATATTGAGGAATGCATAGGATTAAAGACAAGAATTTATACTGAATAATCAGCAATGGCTGATTGTTTGGCTGATCGTTGAGAACTTGGAAGAAACACAAGGGGGGGAATTAGTTAAAAGATCTGAGGAAAAATTACATAAATAAAACTTTCAAATGGGTGAAGGGCTTGGAGATAGCTGTGCCCGTGAAAATTGTCAATGAAAAGCAACTTCAATGTGTTACACACACACATACACACACACGGAATACTAGACGGCCAGCAAAAAGTATGAAATTCTTCCATTTGCAACGATGTGGATGGAACTGGAGGATATTGTGCTGAGTGAAATAAGTCAAAGAAATACAATTATCATATGATATTTCTGATACGAAGAATTTGAGAGGCAGGGCAGAGGGTTGTGAAGGATAGAGAGGGGAAACAATGAAACAAGATTAGACTGGGGAAGGAGACAAACCATAAGAGACTCTGAATCTCAGGAAACAAACTGAGGGTTGCTGGAGGGTGTGGGGGGAGGGATAAGGTGGCTGGGTTATGGTCATTGGAGGGTGTGTGCTATGGTGAGTGTTGTGAATTGTGTAAGACTGATGATTCACAGACCTGTACCCCTGAAGCAGATAATACATTATATGTTAATAAAAAATCAACTTCAGCAAAGGGGAATCTTTATAATAAAATGGTTATAATGACCTATTCTGTAGATATGTCAGTCATCTAACCTCACCTTGTTCAAGGACTTATGATGAAGTGACCATGTTGGTAAAAATAGAGGTTTTGCATGATCTTAGCAATATAGACTTCCACTCACCAAAGACCAACCTAGCTTCAGCCAATGTTGAGACTTCAATATGTAACACAATCAACCAGTTCTGAGACCCTGATATAGCACCACTCTCTAGGTCCTCAGCCAGTTAACTAGTGTCAGATTGATTACACAGGTCTACTTCCAACTGCAACTTTGCAATATTGGCAACTTTTGGTTCTCTCTGCAATAGACATTTCCTCTGGATATGGATTTACTTTCCCTGTCCACAATGCTTCTGCCAAAACCATTATCTCTGGACTTATGGGATGTTTGTTTCTTGTCATGTTTTCCATATAACACTGATTATAACAAAACAAAACAAAGGACTCATCTGATAGCAAGTAAAGTGAGACAATGAACTCCTGCACATGAAATTTATGATTTTACCACATGTCCCATCATCCTGAAACTTAAACAGATTGTGTAATTCATGTTTTAAAGAGCATTGGAGGAATAAAAATTTATATAGTCTGTTGGGAAAGTCATATTAATTGATTTTGCAAGTTAGTCTTATAAGGCAGTAAATATACGGCAATACCTTTTCTACAAGGCAGAATTCATTTTTATCTCTACTTGACTAAAAAAAATAGTAGATAAGGGGTGCCTGGGTGGCTCAGTTGTTAAGTGCCTACCTTCGGCTCCCGTCATGATCCAGGAGTCCTGGGATCAAGCTCCTCATCGGCTTCCTGGTTGGTGGGAAACCTGCTTCTCCCTCCCTCACTCCCCCTGTTTGTGTTCCCTCTCTATCTGTGTTTCTCTCTGTCAAATAAATAAATAAAATCTTAAAAAAATAGTAGGTAATGTCTCAGAATCAGGGTCCTAATAAAAAGCCCACTAGATAGTTTAATAATTTCTAGGAAACCCAGTTAGACCATGTGCTGATATCACAACAAAAAGACATGCAATCATACTTGCTTTGTTTCCAAATTTTGGATATTTATTTCAACAATATAAAATTATTTCATAGTCTCATAAATCAACAATATTCTACTTGTCTTTATTCTTTCTGATCCTGATATTTTTATTTTTTAAGTATTTAATTTAATCTTAGATCACAAGAATCTCTAAATAGTAAATAAGGCTACTAATCTTGACAGTTACAGATAAGGGCTTTTTTCAAACACTTAGTCTCCCATTCCATAAAGAGTTACTTGTGTATTTAAAATAGTTTCTCCACTCTCTTTATAGTTCTCTCTCTTACTTTTCCTGCAACCTATAAATTCTGCACTTTTAAGGTAAGTTTTCCTTTTTCTTATATGAGCTAATTTATTTTATTCAAGACACTAATCTTACTGAAAATAATGTTTTATTGTATGTTCCCTTAATTTTGCCTCTTTAAAATAAAATGTATGAAAAATTTAGTTGTATATTTACTATTTAATTATCCTCTTTTCTTCTGTATTTTTTAAACAAATTAGGCATTGACGTTTACAAAAGTTAGTTTGTAATGACTTTGGAAGCAAAAGAAAATTTTATTACTTCTTTTTCAAAGAAAAAATAAACATGTTTTTACTGACTTTAAAGTATAGAGTGAAAAAAACCAGCTATAACAAATTTTCACTCCCTATTTATGCTTTGACTGTCCCACTTTTTGTTTTTGCTCATCTTCTCTCAACTCCAATAGTTCATAACTTTTTATTGTGACCCTGGCAACTTTGAAAGCACGATGAAAACTGTGGTCCCTAACCTTGGAAGCAAATGCCCAAACATATAAAATTATATAATCAGATTATGAGTCCCTAGAATCCTATGCTTTAAGCCTAGCTGAAGAATCTTTACTGCACCTGTAATGTTCTTTTATCCTTTGCCTGTCAAACTCCAATTCATCTTTTAAGACTCAATCCAAAATGCCACCCCTGAGAAGTCTTCTCTATTTCTATCTCTCTCTGCAAGTTGACATTTATTATTCCCTCCATTATGCTTATACCTTTATTATAATCATTTAATCATTTTCCTTACCTGCCTTCCTTCCTTCAACATTTATTAAATAGGCACCATAAAACTAAAAGGAATAAAACAATTTCTGTCCTCAAGGAACTCTTGCTGCACTGATGAGACTTACACAAATGTGTGACCATGTGAGACAAATGTTAATATATAGTGCAGGAAATGCCATGGAAGTAGGGAACAGAATGCCCATACTTATCAGTATACTGACCCTTATTTAGAGAGAGTGCTGTAATTTAATCTCCAAAAACTCATCTTCATTTAATATCCCCAACTTTAACTCGATCTGAATTAAAAAAAGAAAAGAAATCTGAAAAATACCAACTTTACCAGTTGCACAATATTAATAGCAATTAAACTTACAGTTGATAAATTGAGAGAAGTGACAATATTGTACAGAATGACCTAGCAAATAATTAATAAAACTAGGATTTGAAGTAATGTCTTCTGACTCCAAAGCCAATGCTTTCTTTCATACTGTGGAAGTTTTTTCCTAGGCTGGCGTAAATCAGTGTAAACCATGTGTCCATTTTCCTAGTACATTATAAGGTTCTTGGGCTAAAGTACATCTTTTTCATTTAATAGTGATAGGGAGTAATTGGCGATAAGAACCGAGGTTAGGGATAGGAAAAACCCAAGAAGGACATTTTGGTCTGTTTGGGGGTTTTCATTTTTATCTTGAGTTGGTCAAAGGACATTCATAGGTTTTGAAAAAATAAGCAAATGTTTTGATTTTTAACTTTAAAGGGTCACTGACTATCTGTGAAAAATAGACCACAGGCAGTCTAGTTGGACAATTTTACAACACCCTATGTGAAATTTGATGACAGCTGGATCTAGTCATTGGTAAATATGATAAGAAGTGATCCAAGTGGTCAAAATCAAAATATATTTTACAAATAGAGACGAGATGATTTGCTTATAAATTTGATGTTGAGAGAAAGAGTCAAGAATATCTTTAAGGTTAAAGGTATTGACTCAAAATGTGAAACCTCAGATTGTAGTTTTAATGGAATAGTAAAACAAAGTTTATTTCTAGATATGTTAATTTTTACCTCCCTACTGGATAACCAAATGGAGATTCCAAGTAGTTGGGTATAAGACACTGGAGTTCTGGAAAGAGAATCAGACTCTATTTAAAAATTGGGAAGTTGTCAATATATAGATGACATATAGAATTGCTTACTGAGATAAGAAATTTAGGGAGAGAAGTGATGAGGTTAGGGAAAATAAAATTTGAAGTGATATAAGAAGACACAGAAGCAGCAATGCCTGTTCTCTCAAAAAACGGGTGACCCCTTGTTTCAAAAATTTGGTATGTTGGACTTTATGAAAACTGTTGCATTACCAACAGCTTCATTGGATGCCATGACCAGAGCAGTTTCACTGAAATGAAGGGAATAAAAGCCTAATAGGACGAGGTTTGAGAAAATGGGAGGAGAAAGATTGAAGACAGTGACCCTGTTGTGTGATGATTTCTGACCCTCAGGCTATTCTAGCACTGAATGACCAGAAAGTACATTAAAATGTGGTAGAGCTGAAGATGAAGATTATAAGATAGAAGTCATTTCTCCTTCAGTCTTGACAACAGGGAACCCATTCATCTAACTATATTTACAAGCTGCCTGTTCTGTGAAAGACTCTGTTTGGTTATAAATTTATATAAATGAATTTAAAAGATTTTAAAAACTTAGCAGAAAATGCTTTTTTAAAAATTAATTAAAGCCAGTTGGAAATTTTTTTGCAAAGTTCAAATGCAAGAGCCAATGAATTTTACTGACAAGAGATCCTCTTGGTATCCCGAGCAGAAAAATTTCAATTTTATCTTACATGCAATGCTAAAAGTCTTAATTACTTGGTTTCCCAACTCATTAAGGATTAGAAACAGACTATTAGACTGAGGTTCCCAATAAGAGAATGAATAAAATGAGAGAATTTGGTTGCAAAAGTGGCAAGATATTTTAATATTAAGTGTTGTAAGAAATCAAAGAGTAGAACAAGTGGGTCCATTTGGAGAAGGGAGGAGCTAATCTATATTCCTTAGAAGGCCCTAAAAAGACATGAAAAATTAACATTTACTATGTCATCTCTTCAAAAAAGTCAAAGGATATCTAAAATGAGATGATCCATGTTAGATAATTTTATATTGAACTGTATTTGTTGACCTTCCTTTCTTCTTTATTCCTTCATTTCTTTTCAATGTCACAAAGATGAGCTATTCACAAAACTATTTGAAACTCATATTCCAGCTGTCTGGGATATTTGAAGAATTACTATACTTTTCCTTATGAGTATCTATAACTCAATTCTCTATAACTGAACTCAAAAACATTCTCTATACTCAGTGTAAAATTCCATTCTTGAAAACAAGTATTATTTATGCCCATATTTTAAAATTATCTCTATTTGAAATGTATTTATTGTTGACTGAGAGAAATAACATAATTTTATAACTTAGAGTTCAATATCAGAAGGATTTTTAGAAGACTATAAATGTGATAAACTTCATAATTGCACTTATTCAAAATGATTAAAATAAATGTTTTTTTCCTTAGAACAAAGCCAATTACCATTTATTGAGTACTTACCATGGGTCAGACCAAGCTGTCACATATCTTTCCTACATATTATTTACATACTTTATCATTCCATTTTATGGATTTTTCACATTGTAAAATGCAGAAAGATTGTGACACATAAGACCACATGCCAATGTGAGAAGCTAAGAATTGTGCCCAAGTCTACTTCCCATTCATGTTGTTGAAGTAAGTTTTTGCCATGTGGGAAATTTATACACATAAAATTCAATTTCCAAATAAAGTCCGAAATACAGATATTGCTGTTGCATTAATCTATTTACAGAGGTTTTCAGACTTTAGTTTTCTTCAACATTACCTTGAGTGCTTATTAAATACAGATCGTTGCTCCCTCTCCGAGTCTTTCATTCACCAGAACTGTAGTGGGAATGAGACTGTACACTTCTAACAATTCCAAGATAATTTTTATGTCGCTGGCCTGAGGAGTACACCTTGAGACCACTGGCTCATTAATTCCTTCAGTACCCCAATGGTGAACAAACATTTGTTAAGTGTTTTAAGTGAGATGACCAGTGTGTTAAATCAATGGAGAAAATTCTCATACAATGGATAGTATATCAAGTAATCACATTATACACGTGAAAGATCTACAATTTTGTCAATGTTACCTCAATAAATCTGGGGGGAGAAAGTTCGGGTGTTCGTATTGCACCCTAGATCTACAGTATCTCAATCTCCTGAGGGAGGACCCAGGAGTTAATATGCAGGCAGTAGAGTGATGCAAGGTGGCCTCATTTCACAGAGGAGGGAATTTGAGTCTCCTAGGACAATCTAGTGATATAATAGAGGTTGGACACAAGTCGGAATCTAATTCCCATTTGGTCAAAGTCCTCTCCTGTTTCATAGTTTCCCCTATTCCTTCCCAGCTGATCTATTTTCTTTAAATTTTGATCTTGCTACTTTTTTTTTTAAGATATTTATTTATTTATTTGACAGAGAGAGAGAAAGAGAGATTACAAGTAGACAGACAGGCAGGCAGAGAGAGAGGAGGAAGCAGGCTCCTCACTGAGCAGAGAGCGCATTGCGAACCTCAATCCCAGGACCTTGAGATTATGACCTCAGCCAAAGGCAAAGGCTTTAACCCACTGAACCACCCAGGCGCCCTGATGTTGCTACCTTCAAGAACTTTTGCTTGTTTCCGTTTTACTTCAAATTCCAGAAGGAGGTAGTTTCCACTAACAGAAAATGGATCAATGAGATATGTTCTTTGAAGATCAAAATAAAGTAAGTCAAAGGGTTAGAATCCATATTCCCTTTTTTGGTTAATTCATCAAAACCTTCCATCTCAAAACCTCTCTATTCAGATGAGAATCCTAGTAATGAACACTGGGATGAGGATTTCCCATGCAAATGTTTGTTGAAGAAGCCATCCTAGAAAAACAGTGAGTAAGGAAGTGGGAGAAGCAACCCAGGGAAAAGGAAAGATCAGGCAAAGATACAGTTTTAGGCAAAGTACAAGCCTTAGCTTGTTTCCACACTGGAACTCAGACAGTAAATCATCCTTTGGTGTTTGTCCCTGTTTGAGGCAAGGAAGCTGGATTTTCAGCTCTCACACCAGTTAGTTATTTTAGAGCCATCCTACATGGTTATACATTTCCAAGTATTTCAGACTCTGTTGTTCTGCAGAGAAAGTAGAGAGAGCGAAGGCATGTGGGTCCTGAGGAAAGTACACACAAATCTGGTACAGGGATCAGAGGAATGAGGGCAGAGCACCACCAGTGCACCCTAAGTCACAGGTCTATATTTTAGCTGCACTTATATCCACTGCTCTGAAAGCTGATGATTCAATGCTGACAGTTTTTATTTCTAAAATACCCTTACTTTCTGAATACCATTGCCACTGTTGGAGTTAAGGATCCTGTTGTTTCTAACATGGCAACTCTACAAGCTTACAAATTTTGGACATAAATTTACCTGTTTCTAAATGTTTCTCTATAATCCTTCACCCATTTTGCATAACCATATGAGTGATTTCTATGAGTAGTAGTTTTACTGTTGCTTCTCTTCATAAAACAAACTTTTGACCATGTCATTTACTTACTCAGAACTTTGTATTTCTCAACATAGCTGATAGAATAAACTCCAACTGCCCTGGGTGTTCTTGCAAATCCTCCACAATCTAAAACCAGCTTATCTTTCCTGTAGAGTATCTCTCCATCTCAACTAAGATGCTATATACCAACCATTCCCAAGACTCCCATTCTCTGAAAAAAAATCTAAGCACTATTAGACCTCCATGCTTTTAAATATTCTATGTACTCTCCTTGGTGCATCCCTACCCATGTTCCACTCCATTCATTGAGATTTCACTTATTCTGCACAGTCCAAATGAAATACTATCACTTCTGTGAACCCTTGACTAATCTCCAAGCAGGATTAATTACTACCCACCCCCTTCTCTTGGTGTTCCTATAGCACATTCAACATACACTTCTTATGACACAGTCTTCTGTATTTTACAGTGTTGCCACATATAAATCTGTCCCATAAATTGTGAGTCCTTTAAGACAGGGATTATCTATGTTTCTCTATGCCCTATCACCCTTAAAGCATTGCCTAATATATAATAAAATCTAGGACGTCAAATATTTATGCTGTGCACCTAAATTTATAATAAAATTAGAAAAAAATTGTAGAATTCAATAAATTAAATATGCTCCCAATAGTTTGTGTAGAAAGATAGTATATGTTCTTGAAAAAAAAGAACAGGAAGGGAAAATAAATGTAGGAAACATGTCAACTAAAGAAAAATAGTGTACATTCAAAATACATTTGTATACAGACATTCTTTCACCTGGTGAAGGTTAAGGAATATGTGATTTATGGGTTTTTCATCTCAGTGTGTTCCCAAACCTAACTTTGCATTACACAGTGTCATATGGTGGATCATATGTTCTCACAGAAGCAATATTCTATTTATTTTTAGTTGGCAGAGATACTGAAAAATAATTATTTTGCTTTATTGTTTTGATGGTATGGTTTTTCCTTTTGGGTTATTTTACTCTAGTAACCATGTGAGTAAAGTCTTCTTTCTGGGAAGGTAATGTATAAATTAAGCAAGCACAAATGGAAAAAGAAGTAACTCTGTATGTGAGCTAAATGTGACAGTGTTTTAACCTCTACTTATATGTTGTTTTCATTGCTTAAAACTATGGAACCAATATATTAAGTAGATAGTCCCTGATTATAAAGACAGGTAAATATATACATAAACACATAGATAAAATTTCTGACAGAAAGGTAATATGAGTAGCAGGATGGTAATGTCTTATAATAATGTCTCACTATATTGAAAATAGGAAAACAGAAAACCCCACACAGTTCTATAGCAAATGCCATTTGCATCCCAGCCTCAGATCCCTTCCCTTCAGGAGATTTCCTACAAGCAGTACCCCCACAAGTTGCCACATTCCTGTCTGAATGCATTCTCTGTCTATGAGAACATGCTCAGTTTAGGCTGATGTATCTGCTGGATATTTGATACCTAAAAGTGACCCTCAACCACTGAGTGATGGAAGTTGGTAGATAAATTCCCTGGAATATTTCTCTTTCAGTGGATATAGTTCACACAGTATCTCACAGTGTCCCAGAGAAACTGAGCCCCAGTTGACCAGAGCGGCAATGCACTCATGACTGCCTTCTTTATTAACCAGCCTAATTTTCTTGACTAACTCTGACCCCCTTTCAGTGTTTCCTGGGATCAACTTAAACTACTTGTACTCTTATGTACCCCAATGTCCATAGAAGCAATGGCCATAATCACCAAACTGTGGAAAGGGTCAAGATGCCCTTCAATTGATGAATGGATAAAGAAGATGTGGTCCATATGTACAATGGAACATTACTCAGCCATCAGAGAGGATGAATATCCAACTTTTGTATCAACATGGATGGACTGGAGATTATACTGAGTGAAATAAGTCAAGCAGAGAAAGTCAGTGGAGCGTAAGGAATAATATGGAGGACATTAGGAGAAGGAAAGGAAAAGTGCATTGCAGTAAATTGGTGGGGGAGGTGAACCATGAGAGACTGTGGACTCTGAGAAACAAACTGAGAGTTTTAGGGAGGGGTGGGGGGATGGATGAGCCTGGTGGTGGGTATTAAGGAGGGCAGGTACTGCATGGAGCATTGGGTGTGGTGCACAAACAATGAATCTTGCAACACTGAAAAAATTAAATGAGAAAAACATTATACCTATAATAATAACTGAAAAAGAAAACAACTACTTGTACTCTATCTCAAAGTAACAAACTCTATCTCAAAGTCAGGTTTTGAGGAAATCAAAACTTAAGTTCTTATTAAAGTACTTTTTAAAAAAATATGGGAAATTTGTATTTTAAATTTATTTTTTAAGATTACATGTTTTCAATATATGCCATTTATTTTTAAAAAGTGTTTCATTCATGAAATGAACAACGTATATATAAACTATTTTCCAGATACAGCAACACATACACAAGCATACGTACATACTAAAGAATGCATTCTGTATTTGACTTTAACTTAGTTTTTACTTAATAACTTATTTTATTAGTATTTACCTTTCTTTTCATCTTACAGTTCATAGAGACCATTTTTTCATATTATTTATTTTATCACTTTTGGTGATATCCTACTATATTTGCTCTAGTAGTTATAATTTGTAACTTGAAAAACACGCTTAAATAAAAACTACTATAAATTTTCATATACTTATAATTCAGTTACATTAAATTAAACCATTCCTCTAAATGCTCCTTTGATATTTTGAATATAAATAGGGTATATGGCAAAAAAATTTATATAAATATAAATATTACATTTGGATTATCCTCTAATCATAATAGCTTGCCTTTCCCTAAATCTATAAACAAAATTTATATTGATGCAAAGTGAGAAAAATATGAAGGAATATCATCAAGTAGTTTGGGTCCTAAAGAATTGGATCAAATCAGTATTATAATGAAAGCATTTCCCAGGGAAATTCTAAATAAGAGATTATTTTTCAGTTTCCTTTATTTGGTTGAAACATTTTTTTCTGGTAATTCTAGTATCCCAAATTGTGATCTTAGTGAGCATTAACACAGATGCATTTGCACTAATTTTTTTTTAAGATTTCATTTATTTATGAGAGAGAGAGAGAGAGTGCATGTGCAAGCAAGCAAGAGCTGAGTGGGGGTAGGGCACAGGGAGACCAAGAAGCAGGCTGACATCCCGCTGAACAAGGATTTCCCCCATGTGGGACTCAATGCCAAGACCCAGGGATCATGGCTTGAGCCAAAGGCAGATACTTAACTGACTGAGCCACCCAGACACCTGTTGCACCTATTTTTTAAAGGAAGAAATTTGCTGTCAAGAGGCACACCATGTGCTATAGGTGATTATTTCTTATTATAAAGAATGTGTCTTCTTTTCTTCATATTTAAATCATTATTTTACTAAATAAACATACTCTGGCTAATACCTTAAACAACTATTACATTATTAACAGGTATATTAGTCATAAATGGGAAGATTTAATATGAGATTTTAATATTTTTATAATATGTATGTTAGAATGAGATAAACATGGTCTATCCAGACAAATGAAAGAATTTAAAGGTTTCTCATGGAACCAGACATTTCTCTTGTGGTTTTGCCTTTTGAGGCATCCTTATAAAAGGGAATTATATTCTAGGTAATGAAAATATTTCATTTGGGGGATTCACAAAATCTTTTTTCTTCAAGAATATTCCTTTGTATAAAAATGTTTTTATAATAAATTGAAAAAATAAAAATTAATTAAGAAAACTTTCAGTCCTTCTAATAAGTTGAAAAAATAAAAATTAATTAATTAAGAAAACTTTCAGTCCTTCTAAACTTTCAGTCATCTAAATAACTTTTAAAAATCAATTTAGGCTTGTTTTTATTATTTTTTTCTTCTTGGAATTTTAAAACAATTCGAAAATGCAATTTGAAAATTCCTCCAAACACATGTTCCGACATGTTTACAACTGTCTAGGCATTCACTTGCTTCATTGTATACAAATTAAGCACATTTCCATACAACTCCTTTGGGCCTTATAAGAAGAATGAAATGTGATTCCTGATCCTTTGTACGTTACTATCGAGTAAAATTGATAAACCGGCACATGAAAAGCCACAAGTCCTGCTACATGAGCTGTACAAACAAAAGAATCTGAGGGTGCAAAGAATGTACTGGGGTAAGAAATAAGAATTCACAGAAGGGGAGGCATTTGTGCTGGCATTGAAAAATCCAGAAAATTTTATAAAGCAGCAGTGGGGAGGGCATTCTATAAAGATGTTAGCAGATGCTGAGGCATGGGGGTGAAAGGAGACAGCCCAAAGAGAAGAGTGAGCATTTAGATGTGGTTTGGGCTTCAGTATTTAATTGGTGGGAAGAGATGCAAGATGAAATGTGGCCCAGTGGAGTGTGATATAATATGGGAGATCTTTGAGGACCTTAATTTTAGTATTAATCCATCAAAGTCAGATGACTGCCTGAATAGGTCAAACATATTTCCAGCGTGTGAGACAGTTGGAGTGATTATCAAGATTGCAGGAACTATGTGCAACACTGCCAATGGGTGGGTGAGATACAGTGGCCAGCTGAGGTCCTTGCCAGCTGAAGTTAACCCTTCCATTCCTGGTACAGAGTGTGGCAGAGCACAGATTTATCTAAATGTCATGGAAATTAATTAAAATCATTATTCTGAAATCATGTTTCAAAGTAAGTTCAATGTTCTAGCCATTCTGCTGGTCTCTGTGCAACATGTATGTGCATGCATGCATATATACATAAATAAAACCTATATAAGCATATATACATGTAATTACCAAAATTCATCATATTGGCTATGAGACAGGGTCTACTTCATATGACTACAAACATACTGGAGAAAGAATTTATACAATCAAAAGATAGAAAATAGAAATCTTTTAGAAATTTTTCATTCTTTGAAAAAATTGTACAGAAAAATATAGCCAACTATCAGTTAGTTCTTAGTGGATATGTTAGGGCCCATTACCCTATGGCAAATCCTTCTCAGGTTTTCTGAAAATGTAGATTTATGTACAAAATTCATTTTTGCAACTAAATATAACTGACCATAGCTGATGTACAGAATGTCCCTCTTAGCAAGTTGTGTCCCAAGGTGTTCTATAACCAATAAGTAAGGAACACAACACAAATGCAGCTGGCACGCTGGCACTAAAAAAATAAAATCAGTTTACTGAAATGTGAAAAATGTTAAGGGAAGCTTGAGTGTAATGAGAAATTTTATTCAAACAGTGGCATAATATTGAAGAGCAGATAAGTAAAGTAGTGACTGAAAGAGCTTTTGTAAATATTGAAAGACATTGTTTTTTTGTTACTGTGATTGTATCATAATAACTACTGACTCACTTTGTCTTGATTTGGGTCCTTTAACACCATCAAGTGTGTGCTGCCACAAATTCTAGTATTAGCAAGTGTGTCATGACACCCAAAATGTTGATGACATCACTCTTAACATTTGAGATTAAGGCATGATTTATCTCTTGAGAGATCCAACAAGCAGAGGTGAAAAAAAAGTCTGTCAGTGATGTATCACTTGAAGCACTGTCATAATTATTTCTTAGTTGTTCTTACCCTACCATATGTATTAATGTGTGGGCTCTGCATAAGACCACTTAAGTTCAAATTTCACAAGCATATAAATTCCCAGTATAATATATTTTGTATTTCTCTGTAGCCACTATGAAAAATGGTATGGATGTTCCTCAAAAAATTGAAAAGAGGACCACCATATAATCCAGCTATTCTACCTCTGGGTATTTATCCAAAGAAAACAAAAACACTAACACAGAAAGATATCTGAACCTCCAAATTGACTGCAGCATTATTTATAATATCCAAGATATGGAAGCAATTACATCCCCATGGATGGATGAATGGATAAAGAAAATGTAGTATATAATTTTGTAGAATAATACTCAGTGATAACAAAGAAAGAAATCCTGTCATTTGAGACAACATGGATGGACCTTGACATACAAAGTAAATGAGATGGAGAAAGATACCATGGGATTTCACTTGTGTGCGGAGACTAAAAAACAAACAAAATGAACAAACAAAATGACACTCATAGATACAGAGACCATATTAATAGTTGTCAGGGGGTAAAAGGGTTGGGGTGGGAAAAATAGGTGAAGGGGGTCAAAACTATGGTAATGAATGGTAACTAGATTTACTGCAATAATTACTTTGTAGTGTATACAAATATCAAATTATTATGTTGTACCCTTAAAACTAATGTATTGTTATTTACCAATTTTACCTCAATTAAAAAAATGTATTTCTTGGGGTGCCTGGGTGGCTCAGTTGGTTGAACAACTGCCTTCAGCTCAGGTCATGATCCCGGAGACCCGGGATTGAGCCCCACATCGGGCTCTCTGCTCAGCAGGAAGCCTGCTTCTCCCTCTCCCACTCCCCCTACTTGTGTTCCCTCTCTAGCTGTGTTTCTCTCTGTCAAATAAATAAACAAAATATTTTTTAAAAATGTATTTCTTGCTTCTTTGATAATCTAATGAGAATAAGCAGTGGGCTTGGGAATCTCTTCTGCAAAACTTTATTCAGGGATTTGGATTCATTCCATTTCATATTTTTGTCCTCCCACTGGACCTTTGAGGGTTCCACTGGATGCTTTCCACTAAACCAAGAAATTGAGACAAAGAGTGCACAGAGAATCTCTTGAGAATAGTTCTAGTAGTTCAGACCAAGAACTGAATGTATGACTTCTACACCAATTGTATTGGCCAGACGTCAGTCACATGGCTCTACCTAACTGTAGAGGAGTCTCAGAAATGTCTAGTTATATGCACAGGAGAGAAGGAGTAATGAGATTTGGTTGAATCTGTTTCATTGTTTCTGTTCCAAGTGGGGCATGGCCACTCCCATATAACTTTGATATCTAG
Organism: Spilogale gracilis; assembly: GCA_004023965.1. Classification (NCBI taxonomy): domain Eukaryota; kingdom Metazoa; phylum Chordata; class Mammalia; order Carnivora; family Mephitidae; genus Spilogale; species Spilogale gracilis. The sequence continues at coordinate 11,015 of PITA01019225.1, read as the reverse complement.
AATATTGGGACTAAAATATAATTTTTTTGTATTGACCAAAGAGTTATTTTAAATTATGGCTAGTCTTCTGTAAAATGGAGGCTAACATCCCAGAAAGGGACCTAAGGAAATCTAGTAGGATAGGGAGGGGCATCAGAAAGTACAATGTACATGATGTATTGCTCAGTAGACTGAGGATTCTTACCACATAGGAAAGAAAACTAGAAAGGCCAGAATATAAACGAAATACTGGATTGAATGCATGGGGTTTCTAATTCTGAAGTTCTAAACCATGGGGAAAAGTTCCAAAATATAGATTTGATTAAAGTTGCATGAAACGCAAAGATGCATAAAGGTCAAAGTACTGCTGCTATGGGGGCTTATAAGCTCTGCATCACTGCAGGTTGAAATTTACAATCAGTTCATCAGGGTTCTGTGGTGAATGTGGCACTAGATGGAATATTGATCCATCTATCTCTGAAGTCTCTTCTAGGCTGAAATTCTAGGTTCTCTGGTTGATTTTTAAACTATGGTTCCATACTGTGAATCTTGACCACAGAAGCTATTTGCAAACATCAACCTTTTTCCTTAAATCTGAAAATCATTTGAATACATTATCCCCTACCTCATACCATTTATTTAACATTATTATAAAGATGTCCAATTTTATTTGAAATGTTTAAAAGTTATTTTAAAATGTCAGCCAAATCACTGTCCTTTCTTTAATTTTATATTTGGAATCACAGAAGGAAGAATTTGGCTTTCTGTAATAAATAATGGCCCTATGTTTCATTTTAAGAGGCAATTCATTTGTGGGTTGGCTGTCAGTATTCTACAGCTGAATATTCAGTGCCTTCAGTATTATGGGAGAGACTAGGGAACTCAGAATGGCCTGGCAACATTCAGGGCGATCAGTTATTTCAGTGAGGTTGTCTTTAATCCAGCAGCTGTTTTCAAAAATCTTTCTATTTATTTGACTTTTCAAGGTTTGATTCCATATCCCAAAATCTTATACGTTGGAAAGTTTCTGATAAGCATGCTTTTTTTCTTCCCAGATATTGCATTATCTTTGTGAAATTGAATATTGATTCCTTTCACTCAGAGAATTTTGAAGTCAAGGATAATTCTGAGCCCTGGGTCCTGATTTAAAGACATAACATATAATTTTATATGTATACTTCATCTCCAGTGAATTTTGTTTCTGTAATCAGTGCACCTTTTTGCAACAGAGTAGGGAGACTGAGTTGTCATATATTTCATTTGAAAATATAAACTCCTTTGGGCTAAATAACTTCTTACAAGGAAAATTGGGATGAATTAGACTTTTCAACTTTTATTCAGGTATTAGAAATTCTTGGACTTTCAACCAGCCGTCTAATTGATGTCAAATATCTTTAATTCTGGGGCGCCTGGGTGGCTCAGTTGGTTAAGCGACTGCCTTCGGCTCAGGTCATGATCCTGGAGACCCGGGATCGAGCCCCACATCGGGCTCCCTGCTCAGCGGGAAGCCTGCTTCTCCCTCTCTCAGTCCCTCTGCTTGTGCTCCCTCTCTCAGTCCCTCTGCTTGTGCTCCCTCTCTGGCTGTGTTTCTCTCTGTGAAATAAATAAAATCTTTCAAAAAAATATCTTTAATTCTTTTTGAAGACCTTAAATTTGCAAAATCAGAACAAACAAGTTGTATTAGTAGAAGCTCAAGGTTCGAGGGTCTGGTGCCACTTTCATTAACAAGGAGAATACTGTGTAGTAAAGTACTAAGGCAGGGGGCAAGAAGGAGGAGTGGTAAATTTTAAATTGTAATTGTGGTTGAGTTGTCATAGTTTTCTGAGTGTTATACAATCATGAAATTATTCACAAGACCTTGGAGGAAAGGTGCTTCTTATACCTACTGTAGAAAGCCTCCAGCATACTCCATGACATCAGTTCTCAGTCTGTATAAATAACGCTAATGGTGGCAGTCCCACAGCTTCCAAGGCAGCTCGTTACTATGTCAGACAACTACAGACTACAGTCTTAGAAGACTATTCTACATGTTAATGAAAATTCCACTTGCAACTAGTTCTGTCCCCTAAGGCCACATAAAAATTTATAATTTTATATCTAAGTAATAGATTTGCAGAAACTGGAAGGTTGTAATCAATGTAGATTAGCACAGTTATTTAAAATAGTTACTACATTATGAATTCATTTTGGATAACCTATTTAAAAGTTTTCTTAAAAAAAAAACTTGGGCAGAAAAAAAATAGCTTGAAAACATCTTATCTTTGCAGCTTACATGGTGGGGTTGCATCTTCTGCAAGCTCTAAAGGTAGTTATAAATTAAATTCATGGATGATGTGATTCATAGATGATGTGATTGCTGCATTTCTGCTGAGAGTTTAAAGAGCAAAATCTGGATATGAATGCACCTCTAAGATGAGAGTCATTTTTCTTTTATTTTCAGTGAACTTTCGTTATGACACTAAAGGTTTACTGTTTTTAACTCTTTCTCCCTCCCTCCCTCCCTTGGTCCTAGGATCAGGTTCTACAGCTTGGTTAGGGCACTGCTTGACCATCTGTTACTAGGTATAGCTTCCTTGCAGTATTAAATGTTGTGTTTGATCTGTATGATGTAAATCATGAATTTATAGTGTATAAAACCATTCAAGTTATGTGGTGACTCAGCCTCAAGCACTCTGGGATAATTTTTATTCTTTGGAAATTTCAAAATTAACAATATAACAGACCATCACTTGCCTGTCACAATATATGATTATTATACCTTTTTGTATGAAAGGGAAGAGAATATATATGTGCGATTTCCACATAAAATAAAATCTCTTATTATAAACTTTTTTTAAACATTTTGTTTCTGGAAAAACTTCAGGCAGAAAAGTTGATAGTAATACCAATTTGATAATATTTAATCTGGGTATCTTTGCGGTGGTCAGTATCTCACTGGTACGGTTATATAAAAATCTGGCTGTCATTTTGTATAGCACAATATGTGATAATCAAATTTGAGCTTTCCTCCTGGGGACACCGTCTCCTGAGACATTTTATGTAGCCTGTCAAAACTGTTAAGCACTGACATTTCATATTTATTCTGAACAGTGATACTTCCATTTCTGCTTATTCTTTTATTTGAGAATTTATTACAGCCCACATAGAACACTTGATTGTCATCAAACATCTTGCAAAAGAATTGATGTGAATGTTAGAGAGAAGGGCACAGAAAAATGGAGCAATGTGACTCTGTATGAAAATAATACCTGCTCAAATTCTCAACACCTTCTTTAATAAAGAAAATGTAGATCATTAAATATATGTCTTTAAAACTCATTCCCCCCATGAAAAGAGAAATATAGTATTAAAATAAAAATGTTATTCAATTTTAAACCCAGAAACTAATCCCAAGGCATCTTGATGCATTAGTAGCTCAAATTATATGATCCTTTTTGAGCAATAAAGTCTCCAAAGAGCACATAACTCCTGTGATGGTAGACTTTAGAAGTAGAAAATTATATTCACACCCAGATACAGGACAAAGGGAGGTCATAGATCAAAAATATTTCTGAGCTGAAAGATCTAGGTGTAGAACCATATGCTAACCTTTAGGTTTTTAATTGTATAGAAAATCTTTATCATTTATTAAATGTATCAAAAATTAGGTGGTTCTTCCAGCTGGATGCAATTTTAAACTTCTAAAAGTATTGCCCTGGTGATAAATGGGCACAGACATTTTCGAGATCAAGTATTTACACCCCATAATATTATCAGTGAACTTTTGTGGGTACCTTTAACTTTTATTATAAAATGGATTTGTTTAGCATCTATTATGGACATTTTTAAATGTAAAAAAGTGAACAGAAAATCTAGCTGCAACTATCATCAACTCCTGGACAACTGTCACCCACTTTCCATTTGTCTTATTCTCATTTGTCCAGCTGAATTATTTTGAAACAAGTCCTTGCGGGTAATATTTATTTGTTTATAAAGAACAAGGTGCTATCCTTTAACAAAGAATATCATATAAATAAGTCTGGTCTTTTAAGTGTGTGTTTCTTAGGTGTTGAAATGAAGAATAGTTTTAGAGTTGTCTTGCTCTAGTTTAACACCTGTCCCTGATTGAGGTAATAGACATCAAAATGGTCTCCTTATTCCCATCAGTGAATGAGTAAATAAAAATGTGGCAGCTGCTAGAAATCATACTCAGAACAAACAGAGACTTCATCAACGTATTAATCAGGCATCTTGAATGCTGGGGATGGTGAGAGAGTTAAGATCTAAAGATGTGATGAAAATGAGTATATTTTAAAAATTAAGATATTTTGGAAAAGTAAGTAAAAAAGCTTTCCACTTAATCTTAGGAAAATGTGGAAACTGCAATTAAAATGTGCATCATGTTCTACTGACAGTAATTTAGTAGAGAACAGTTTCGCTCTCTCTGGCAACAGCAGGGAACTCACGAATCTAATGGGGATTGGGGTTTGTTGAATTCTAACCTTCAGGCTTTGGCTAACCTGCTGTGTGACAGCAAGAGAGGCTTGGAGCCTACATTTTATTCAGTCTTCTCTGGAAAAAGAGGCATAAAGATGATAGTGGTGATCATGCTTGTATACACACTTAAAGTAGATCGGGTTATTATTCTTGGTAATAATTTGTATAATTTTTTTTATATCTTACAACATACATTCATTTCCTTTTCAAGACAAGCCTAAATGATGAAGGCAGGTATTTTTCCCCCTCTGACTGGGATAACTGAGTCTGATAGGATATGTAATTTATTAAAGGTCAACAAGGAGGAGGATTGCAGAGCCAATGCTGGAACTTCTGATTCCAGTTCAAGGTTATGATAGCAGATTGCTGCTGTCTCTACTATGGAAAGACAGTAGATATTAAACCTATGTTTTTCACTTCTGTCCACCCCCCCCCATTGCTTTTGTTCAGTCCCATGAGATCAACATGGTACATTTTGAAAGGTTTATAGTGTCAATTACACATGGAAGCAAGACCACGCCACCAAAATAAGGAATTCTCCTTAGAATATACAAACAGAATTTTAGCAGGACAGCAACCAAAAAGGAAAAGAAAAAAGTTCTTCAGGCTAATGGCAGGTTGGTAAGAAACACACTGGGATTTGCTGGGACTTGAGTGTGACTGTTCACTGAACCATTCAATAGGAACTGGCACCAGATTGCTCAGCTCTGATTACAGAAAAATCAAGATTTCAAAAGGCCATCACATAAATCTGTCTATTCTTCTTCCACTGGAAAAATAATGGTTCCTTAAAATGTAATAAAAACATCCATGTCTGTAAACGATGCCTAATTCTTAGGCAGGGAATGAGGGTTGGAGGCTTGTGAAAAGAAGCATGACATAGTCATATTTCCTCTTATGTTCCTCTCATGCTCTCTCCTCACCTATCAAAGGAGACTTGATGGTGCCATGCTTAGCACTATATGCAGCCAAAACATTGTGTTTATGCAGCCAAGTTTAAAATAAAGGATCATGACACAGTCAAGTTTGAGAGATAATTTACTATTACTTTTTAAAGAATTTTTATTTATTTATTTGACAGAGAGAGAGAGAGAGCACAAGCAGGGGGAGCAGCAGGCAGAAGGACAGTGAGAAGCTCCCTGCTCAGCAGGGAGCCCAGTGCAGGCTTCAACCTCAGTACCCCAGAACCATGACCTGAGTCAAAGGCTTAACTGACTGAACCACACAGGCACCCCAAGACAGTTTATTATTGAAGAGAAAATGCTAAACCAAGAGTCTCGTTCTGGCCCCATCTACCTTTACTGTGTGACTTGGGTGATTCCACTCAATTCTTCCAATTTCCTGAGTGTGCCAGCTCTATTAGACACTAAGGGAGTATAAGCCAAGGCACCACCATCTGAATGGTCTCACAATTGAATAAGAAAAATAAAGGCAATTATATAAGCGACCTTAACATAGATGGATTAAGATAAGTGCATTATGAGAGGTACAAAGAAAGAGATTTGCAGTTTCTAAGGCTGGTGAGTTCACCCTGGATAGTTTTCAGTAAAGGCTTTGTGATAGGCAGAATTTTGGCCCAATAACCACCACCTCCCTTATCATACCTATAAAAAATAACACATTATATGAACAAAAGGGAATTCACAAATGTAACTAAGGTTGCCAGTCAATTGACATTAAATTAGGGAAATTATTTTGGCTTATTTGGGTGGATCCAGTGTACGCACAAAAGCTATTAAAAGTAGAGCTTTCTCCAAGCTGAGGGTAGGAGAGGAAGTCAGAGAAATGCAGCTAGAGGGGACATCAGAGATGTGAAGTGTGAAAGACTTGGCTAGCCATAAAAGTCATGAATGTGGGTGACTTCTAGCAGCAAAAATTAGCACCTGGCTAACAGCCAGCAAGGAAATGGAAACCTCAGTCCTATAACCTCAAGAAAATGAATTCTGCTTAGAGCTTGATGATTTTAGGAGTGCATTCCTCCCCAGCGGCTCTGGTGATGAACACAACCTTGCCAACCACCTTGATTTTGACCTTGTGAAACCTGGAGCAGGGAACCCCACTGTGCCCACCAAGACTTCGGATTTATAGAACCATGAGACTAAAATTTTGCATTACTTTAAGTATCTATGACAGTTTGTTATAATACCACACAAACAGTTATAAGCTTCATGGCTAGGGCTTTAATATATGGTTTGGATTTTGAAAAAGAAGAGACTAAGGGAGGCATTCCAGGCATAAGGGAAAGTATAGGTAATAGCACAAAGACAGAATAATTCATGTGTAATACAAAATCAATTCAGTTTGCTTCATAAAACTGAGTCTCAGTCAGAGCTTCTGTTAGCTCATCTGTAAGTGTTTTATGCACATTTTTCTTTGGAAGCCTAGGGCTATAGGAAAGTGCCCCAGAGAAAACTGTGGGTAACTGAAGGGAAGAACCTTGTTGACCCATTCTGGATTATTATGATGGTGCCTTGGCTTATACTCCCTCATAACATTTATAACACCCTCAACCTCACACTGTTTTAACCATTAATACCTTTAGCCATCGTCTATATAGAACTTGAGGTGTCATTTGAAGAAAGGATTCAGCAGTTTAAAGCCAAGAGTCCATTCAGATCAACAGTCTATAATTATTTCTCAAGCATGTTGTGGGGATCAAATTAGATAATCGTGAAATGTTATGTTTTCACATTATAGGTAGTTTTGCTATGGCGATATGCATTGATATAAGTATGACCTTGAAGGACTACCACTCAAGATTGGCATTGTAATTAGAAGTAATCATGCTCTAGCACAAGTCTAATGATTTCACTACAATAGAACTCTCTCCCCTTTCTTTTGCAATAGTTCATTGGTGGCTATTCAGGGTCTGGAAGAAGAGGAAACTCTGCTCTACATAATCATTTAGGACCCAGATTGAAGCTATGCTGTCTTTAGTATATGACTTCTGAAGTCCTCTCAAAGCAAATCATTATCATTCTGCCAAAGGGAAGGGAAAAGCAGGGGGAAATGCTTAAGGAAACTTTTATGATTGAGGCCAGGAAGTGGCACATATAACATCTACTGTCATTTCATTAGTAAGCACTGCGTTAGTTATGAGAACACAATCTAATTATCTGGCAGGCTGAGATATGGAGTATTGCCAGGAGCTAAATGACCAGCCACCATAGAAGGAGTGAAGTTGAAGATTTGACTGATGGCTGTCTCTGTCTCAGGGTTAAAAGGAAAAAAGCCTCCAAGATAAGGAAGAGATGTAATTTTTTCAATAACAAATTCCACAGGGTTGTTGGGGAGATGGTGTTTGGAGGTAGAAGGAGGAGAGAAGATCCAATGTTGATACCATGCTTAGCAATAAGAGAAAGGTACTATGATTTATCTTTCATAATTTATGAAATCTACATGCATTCCATTTATGACAAGATTTTGTAGTATTTTACAATAACAGAGGAGTATATACAAGTAGTCAAGTATCCTGAATAAGTTCCAGGGCCACAGGTGGGCACAGACCTCAAAAGAATGAGAAGCAGTATACCTAAAGTAGGCTTTGTGAAATAGGAGAGAGAATCAGTATGGAAGCTATGCTGTGTACACATGTTACAAATGCAATGAGGTCCTAAAATTTTTACCATTATTAAGGAAGTGAAGGATAATGAGAGTTTGGGAATTTGATGGCAAGGAGCAGAGTCTTACTGAGGTCAGCTATGGGTAAGTGAATTACTTTTTAATGTATTTTTTACTGTGTAATGAATTTATGAGTATAACTTGCTGCCAGGAGTGCTTTCAACATATGTTCCATGTCAGAATAAGAGACACAGTCCATCTGTGCAACACCTGTATCTTATAGCAAGCAGTAAGAGATACATGGAAAACATCACATGACCTTTGGTGAAAGACAATTATCAAAAGCTAAGAAATAACATCAAGTGTATAATGGTTACTGGTGAGTGCAGTGGGAAGGAAGATGAAAATTGTGTTTTTAAAGACCTGAAAGCCCCAGTAAAGGAGAGAAATTATATATATCTCTAGATAGATAGATAGAGATATATATTCCAACTGCAAAGGATAGAGCCACCAAGAAAAAGTAGAAACTTATAGGATTCAGATACGTTGTTTTAGAAACAACATTATTTTATCCTTTAAGATAGAATGGAAGACCTTGAGAGAAAACTCACACTTTCTTAACTAGAAGGTTGCAAGCAAAGTCTAGATGACCAGTTGGAGGGAATATAGTAGGGAGAAAAGGTAGATGCTAGGTGATAGATCTAAGTAGCTTTGGGTTTCTTCCATCTTGAGACTGTTACTTCATGACAGGAATGGAACAAGAAAAAATTCCTTTAAACCTTAAAAATAATGCAGCTGTGCTAGATGATATTTCTTTGTAGTAGGAAAATGTTTTGTTTGTTTTGACTTTCCTTTCTATTTTTTGAGGCATTTGTGCAAAGATGACCCACTTTAAGGAAAAAAAAAAGACATTTCTTATAGAGAGTAGAGATATTCCTACAGGCATTATTTAGTTTCCCAAACTCCCAAGAAACAGAGGTAAGGATACAGACATTACTATATACAGGACATATGGCACAGAACTATTGGCTTAAGGCAGAACACCAAGTCAGGCAGGAAGTAGAAGATACAGCACTTTTGACTCTAGTATTTTGAGCCCTCATTGAAGCTATTTCTTAAAAATGTGATTTTTATGTTGATTAATGTTATTTTAAACATCTCATTATGAGTTCAAAATTATTGGCCTGGAGCTTCCAACTGAAGTATAGCAAAAAAAAAAAAAATTTAAAAGAACTTTCACTGTCCAGAAAAAGAAAATTATTAGCTAAAGAAAATAGATTAGAACTTACAAACCAACAAAAAAGATCTTGGAATTACATATCATAATAATTAAAGATACCACCTTTGCTTTTGTTTTCCATAGTACAAAAACACCTTTTCAAGACATTTTTACTCATATTTATTTCAAATTTAGTGAGCTTGATTAGTTTTGTTATTTTTATGTTACTGGCTCTGCTTATACTGCTTTCAACTTCTGCTTAAAGCCATCATCTGCCCCCTGGACTATTATAACACTCTCCTAAAATCTCCTGAAGTCCAGCTCTTCATTGTCAATGAATGCTGATGAGAAATGTTCTAATTTGTAGACTAGGATGTGTCCAAGAAGTATGCATGACCTTCCTCTAAATAGAGGATAAACCAAATTACTTAGCCTAACATTAAGATCTACAACTTAACAGTATAATACTTTCTAAAATACTATCATCTAGTAATTTCTCATACCTTTATGTTCAATCATACTGGGGCACATAGTACCAGTTGTAAAGAGTCACATATTTTCCTTGCTTCTTCTGAAAGTCCTTTGAATACCCCAGACTTCATACTTGCTTAACCCATTTATTTTCTATGCATGAAACCTAATTCAAATCTAAAGTCTTCTTTTTTAAATTAATTAATTAATTAGTTTTAAAGATTTTATTTTTAACTAATCTCTACACCAACCATGGGACTTGAACTTACAACCCCAAGATCAAGAGTTACATGGTCTACTAACTGAGCCAGCCAGGTGCTCCCAAACCAAAGGATTTTTATAGGCCTTTCCTGGATTCTTAAAGAGCCATGAGCTTATCTTTCTCTTATTTCCAGGTACGTTATAACTAATATATATCACCTATCATTTGATTACTTTGTATTAGAATCATTTTATGTTACTATCAGTGGCTCTTTACCCATCAGGGTCCAGTCAATAAACTATAAAAGATAGAACATATTTTTATAAAAATATGATATATTTGGTTACTATATATTTAGAAGACTGAAAAGGCAAAATAAGAAACATGAGATAACAAAGAGCTATTTCCTGCAAGAAGCAGCTACCATCTCTATATGACTTTAAAAAAAGGAAGAGATGGGTTTTTTTTTAATTATTTTCTTTTTCTTTTCTTTTATTTATTTGAGAGAGAGACAAATTATGAGCAGGGGAAGAGAAGAGGGAGAGAATCTCAAGCACACTCCCCACTGAGCATGGGGATCCACATGGGGTTCGATCTCATCTCCCCAAGGTCATGACTCGAGCTGAGATCAAGAATCACATGCTTAATGGACAAAGTTACCCAGGAGCCCCAAAAGTCAGGAGGTAAGTGGGGTTTTTTTATTATTATTTTATTTTTTAAAAAGACTATTTGAGAGGGAGAAACAGAGTTAATGAAAGAGAGCCCAGGTGCGGAGGAGAGGGAAAAGAAGTCTCACTCCAGACCAGGAAGCCTGATGTAGGGATTGATCCAACTGAGCCACCCAGGCACCCAGGTAAGTGTTTTTAAACTGTAAATTGAAGGAAGCTCCCTCAGAGCTGGAGCCCAAACTTCTTTCAAGAGGACACTGCCCACACAAAGGCAAACTCGAAATGGATGAAAGACCTCAACGTGAGGCAGGAATCCATCAAAATCCTGGAAGAGAACATTGGCAGTAACCTCTTTGACATCGGCCACAGCAACTTCTTTCAAGACACGTCTCCAAAGGCAAAGGAGACAAAAGCGAAAATGAACTTCTGGGACTTCATC